>JAHZMX010000933.1:0-19731 GCA_027743895.1 Seira musarum | reverse complement strand
GTCAAATCTTATTGTGTAAATAAATGGAATATGTTTGTATGTCTAAATTGTACAGATTATAATTTAATTATTATTACACTATTAACGTAAATCAATAAATGTTTACAGGTGTATAACGCTCTCTCAATTAAGAATATTATAGTTTTTACTGTAAAGAAGCTGTAAATGAAGAATATGAAATACATACATCTTGAATAGTGTGAATAGGTCGATCGAGTAAGATAATAAAAACATTTTTTGTTCAGATTACGTAAATGTCAAATAATTATATACTCAAGGAGAGTTTTCGTCATTTAAGTATCAGATACTGCATTTAAATCGTAACATGTATCGTGCTTTTCTAATTGTACGCTCTACATTTAAGAAAAAAATCAATGCAAGTCATACAAAACGACAATGATTGATAAACTATAATATTATTTATAAATAAAATTTATACCAAAAGAAGATTAAGACTCGTTGTACTTGATTGCATTTTTGCTTGCGATTTCGGTTAAAAAAAGTTTTCAACTTTTTCAATCATGGATTCAGATGCCAGGCGAATTTCAAAGGATAAATGTTTGTCTATACTGTATTTGAACTGCATTATATAGCTACTTAACAGCTTTTACTTTTGGATACTACGTGCATCTTCATCCACAATTAATTGCCCACACCACTGTGGTCAATACATAACTAAAAATATTGGCATCCAATGTGGAAAGCAATTAATGATCCATAGATAAAAGGAAAGTCAGTATTACGACGACGTAATAATAGAAATCCGGAAGTCTAGATGGCGATGAGGCGGAGGGAGAAAGCTATGAGCTTGAACTCTAGATTAGATTGCGATGTGTTGTTGCAGGGTAATTTTTTAGATCAACATTTCCCAATATATTTACATATTTATGCCAATAATTTCATCCTTATTTAGCAATGAAATCTCAATAATGCAAATGATGGGTACACGGTTAAAGTAAAATCACTCCATTTTGACTTTGAACTTTTAAATATCATTTTGTTTAACTTTAAAAAATAGCACAAATATTCTTTGAACCCAAATAATTCAAACTATTCAGTGGACAGTTCAATTTTGAATTCTGGATTGGTTTAAGTAGAATTTATTCTAGAAAGGTACATGATATACTGTAATGCCCCTTCCAAGAAAGTTCATGATGAAATAGAATGATTCCGGGAAAAGAAGAATCTTAAGTAAGAGGCACTATTATGCACTCAAAGGCGGTGCCAACTGAATGGTTCTTTAATTTTGTGATGCTCAGCAATCAAAACTCTTAAAAACCGACTATCGCATTATTCCGCTCGACATTTCGAGTCTCCTTTTCCTTCGTCCCTCTGCCTTCATTCACCCCCATTACCTACTCACCCATCGAAGAAGAAACGTGTTTCGTCGGAATCTATCTCATCGCTTCCATCTCCTTTGCTCTCTTAAGTGGTTACTAATGCATTTATATCTGCACCAGCAAAATCGGGGAAGCACGCGAAAAATAAATTCAGGAGAGAGAACAAGGGAGGAAAAAGTGCTCTTCATTCACTCCCAAGATCTCAGGAACAAAAATGTTTTCAGAAAATTTTCTTGTGAATGTTTTGTTTGTCCGTCCATCAGTGACCTGTCAGCTTTGCCCTTGCAAGTGAAACTCATCGTCATTCAAGTTGACCTGCCCCAAAGACTATTTTTTAAAATTGGTTGCGAATAAGAGCTTATATTCGTTCATCTCTCACCCTGAAAAATTTTATTTTATGCATTTTTTTATTTCTTTGTTCTCACGTTTCATTGATACACATTCAACATTGTCCAACGTTTCATCGTTTCATTTCAATTTTGTTTACTCAGAATCCCAACGTACTTCCAATACCGTTAAGTGCCCTTAATGGTCGGGCAACTGATACCACCTTAGATGAAATTAAATGCTGAATGAATTGCTGGCGAAAGGAAAGACTAGATCAAGCGAGGAGCACATCATGGCTTCATTGGTTGTAGTAGGGGAACGAAACAAAGACATCATAATATTATGCTCTTCTTCCTCGAGTATAAGAAAAAAAACATCAAATATTTTTTTCTCACTAAAGAAAACAAGATGAGATAATAGGATGAATGCTTCTATTTTATGTCAGCCTGCATTATTACAGACAGAGAGAGAAAGCATATTGCAAAAAGCGGAAGCTTACACAAGGAAGGCTCCAACCAGGTACTTGCGTCAGTTCCTTTGTTATCACCATAATCATCATCACTCCAACGGTCGTCATTACTCCCAAACATCTTCATGAGTGCGTGGATAGGGGGATTGGTGTTTGTGTATGCTCTGCTCTTACACTATTACTTATTTCTAAAAAGTGGCGAACGACTTTTTATGCCGGGCCACGTATCATCGATTAGCATTCGCTTTCATCCGAAAGCCTTTTCTCCTCTTCAAGAAGTTTTTGCGTAAGATATCACTTCACTTCCTCACTACCCTCTTTCATCCAGCTGCTCTTTCTCATCACCTATTTTTTTTAAAATATATTATATGAAATGTATCAAATTCCTCCAAAGAGTAAGCTATAAATGATATCACATTTCTGATTCTGAAATGTGTGAAATGCAACATTTTTTTTAGTTTTCTCTCCATTATCCCATTATGTTGTCAATATGATTATGGTGGCATAATATGCTCCCCTTATTCATCTCAAAGACATAAAGAGCTTCCTCTGAAAACTCCTTTGGGCTTTTCCTCACTTGATTGCCTTTGAAGAGCACAGGGCAATGCTCTGTTCGAAGGGAGGGATTCAAATTTTAAGTATTTGGATGTTGTGATCCATTAATTAGGCATTCACAACAAGAGAGTCTTTAAAAGCATTGTATAAGGATTCATGACTTCAAGAACAGAGTGAGCAAATAACTGTTTGATTAAAATAAGGTTCCCTAAGTTTGTTTTGTTGAGTGGGGGCGTTGCGTTGTGCGTGCCTCTAAATAATTTGCGAAAAGAGCACAGTACTCAAATCAGTATCAGTGGTACATTTTTATGTATTAATTTCTGAATAGAATGGATTCTGTAATGCTCATGCCCCCCACTTTTGATCATATTATTAAAGTAGTTTGTAGTTTTATGTAAATGATAAAGTAGGTAAAATGATAAAAGGAGAAGAATATTTTTTGGGGCATTATGAGTAAATATGAGGTTCTGTATAAATAATGTGCATTGCGAAACAGATTTATATTTTGCTTAAAAATTTGCCATTTTAGTGGGAACATGTCTAAAGTAAGGATAAGAATGGTGAAGGGGTGGAAAAAAAAACTGACCCGACTCGTCTGTCCGGGTCCATTAGGATGATAGCCTTCTAGCTTGGCAGAATTTTTTGGACTACATAACTCACCCTCATATTACCCCATTATGTTTCCGCTTTTCAGTTAAACCTAATAAATTTCATTGTATCTTTCGTAATCTAGCTATTCCGCACCCATTAATCCTTTAGAGTCTTACAAAATAATGGGCATAAATGGACCCTCTAGAAAAGAAAAGAGAGAGGAAGTTGAGAGAAATCTACTTTTCCGTTTGTTGAAATATTTTTTTTATATCAAACTTAGAAAGGGTTGCTTGGCTTACCAATATGCTCGGGAAAAAAAGATTGAAGAAGAATGATAGAAAGTTGGATTAGAAGCTGTGTTCATGTTCTGGGTTAGAAAAAAGAGAGAAAGCAGAGCTTTGCAAACCCACCACCATCCCATAATACAAATTGTGAGATCTCTAAAACTACTGGCAGAAATCATGTTGTCACACCCCTTTCCAGCCAACCCATGAATTGCCATTATCTTTGAATACGGTTAGGGTTTTCACTTAACATTCGCAAATTTTCTTTGAAATGCAAATCATCGGTTATAGTTTTGATCACAGGAAAGAGTCATACAAATGATTGCATAAATTATACGCAATATAAAGTGAAAAAGATCAAAAGCAAAATTATAATATAGGGATTCCATTTACATTAAATTACGAAACTAATGCGTTATTTAGACTGTTATTAGTTGTGTTATATTATTTGTGATTGGATGGTGGTTGGTCCAACGCATAAATAGTAAATGCCAAAATGCCTAATTGTTGTTGGTAGTTTAAGTTTTGCCATTTGACAATAAAAAGTCTCCAATTGAGAACCTTTTCAATTTAAGCAAGAAGTGCAAAGTACATAGTTCACAAAAAGTATAATTGTTTATTTGCGTCTCTGATCAAAATTGTTATTTCGCGTGCAGAGTGGCTACTACAACTGTAAATAATCAGACAGCCAACTAGGTATTTACTGTTCTGTAGTGTTAGTTAGTTTATCAATCTATCAAAATAGTTACTTCGAGAGGAAACCTTCATCCTGTAGTATTATATATACTTTTTTCCCCAGAAATGTGCAAGAAAACTGGAGACTGCTGGGGAAAGCAACAACATACATACATTTAAAAAGAGAGACACGACGCCAAATAATAGGAAAGAACGTTTGTCTTCGTCACGAAAAGAAATGTTCTCTGTATCGGTTGGAAAGACAAAGTGGAGAGTGAAACAGGGGAGATGAGCGTAAAAGACAAAGATAGGGGATGGTAAACCCCGCTCAAAATTCGAGTCGCGTGGAACTGAAAGAAAAAAAGAAAAGACGCGCACAAAGAGAATAGAGCAAATAAATTGTAGTGGCAAGGTCACCCTCGTTTCTTGAAAACGGTTTGAACGTACATATACCTAGTCACTCTCTGGACTTTTACGAAGCGTCGAGTGCAATCATTTCGTACATTTATAAAAAAGAAAGATATTTGATGAAAGTGCTCACATGAAAATCACAATTTAAAAAATATTATTTGGATCTTGCTGTAGAGCCAACGCACTTGCCTGTACATGTAAGTATAACTTATGAATGACTTCTTTTAGTCTGCTCATTCAACCTCAAACCCATAATAATGAAAGGGTAGTGAATAGTTCATATGATAAAACCATTCGTTCGAATTTGTTACAAAGTCTTTGATGCAGACCAAATGAATCTATTACCATCATATCAACAGACCATGATCCGAATTTCAAGGTTTTTGCCTCCAGTCAGACACACTAGTTTAATGATGATTGGCAGCTTCATATTTTCCAGCAATAATGCATCCAATTATCCAGTTGCGATCTTTCCTCCAAAACACCATTTGCTCTTGATTAACGGCGATTCAACAGTATCCCGAATTTGTCATACAGATTAATAATATCCAACCCCCAAAGGTATCACCCTGATCATAGAGAAATAGAGAAAAGTTTTATTTTCGATCTCGTTCATGATGCATGATATCCTGCCACTTCATTTTCATTCAGCTTATTTCTTCAAACCAAATTCCAGAAACTTTGGAATTCGTACCTATTTATGGGAGTGGCGCTTGTGCATAAAGGCAAACTAAAAATTTGTGTTGATTACCGTCCTCATCTTTAATATTGTTTATGTAACTTTTACTTCAAAGACAGGATAGTGCCACATGTCGCCATTTCGTGCATAATTGATTTGCACTTCTAATTATTGCTCCAGACGGAATTTCGTAGAATCGTTCGTTAAAGGTGAATCCATCAACGTCAAAATGGAGTCTTTGCCATCTGCCTATGGAGGTTTTGACAGATTCAGAACGGTATGATATGAATATGGATATAATGCCGCCATTACCATAGTTCTCAGGGGAGCCCTTGGTTTTGCCATTACCTCTACGCCCCGCTCGATTAATATAAATTGGAATCAAAAGTATGAATATATGAGATACTAATTGGTAAGCGATAACATTTCATGCATATTCATCGTTGATGGCACAATAAAACAGAATTATGTATTAAACTTCCGTCCTAAATAAGTAATGGGAAAGTAAGCTTCCTTCCACGCAATTTTTGTTAACCCATAGCTTCAAATACATTCTTAATTACTCTGATGGTTAGTTTGTTTGTGTATATGAAATGAACCACATGCAAATTGAGTTGAGAAATACAGTCCCGAATTACTTATTTCGTTAAAAAAATTAACTAAACGACTGCGTAGGTTTTAATGTACATGGAGGATTTTGGATTGGACGAACAAACCAATTTAGACGAACGCCAAGACAATTCAAATTCAAACTCACTACCATCATATATTGCACCAAAATCAGCGTCACGGTTTACCCATTTTCAAGTAAATTCAGTCACGATTATTTTCCCAAAGGGAGTAGAAATGCACCTCAAGAACTGATTGTGAGTTAAAGACAAATGATTTCGTTTCTACTAGTCGAGTCACCTTCTTTTAAAATTCATAGGATTGGCTCAATCTCCACGATTTTATTGGCTATTTCAATGGTAAAGTCAGCGATTGAGTCGTGTAATCGTCCCTATCTTTCCAACAAAACGCTGATATGTACTGCACCCACGTAAAAAGAAAAAAATGCATGCGGCACAGCACGTGAAAGTAAGTTACTTCAAAACTAGGGAGAAAAATCTAGAAGAAGGTCATTTAGCAGCCAATGTACGTATGTTTCTCACGCTCTAAATTTTTTGGATTTACCACGATTTTCTTAAAATAGCCTCTTGGATTTCCAAGAGCTTAAGTTTTACCAAGACTCTTCTACAATAAACAGAATAGCGTAACCCCTGCTCCTTGCAGAGAAATTCCATGGAATCGGTAATATGATATGATTATCTGTTGTATGTAACCCATTTGCTCAATAAAAGCAAAGAAGGAGGGTAGATTTGAAAAAGTTGGAGTTGGGGCAAAAGAGCCTTTTAAAATTCATTGAGCCTCCGTTGACTAAATCCGTTCATCTAAAAAACCATTTTGATTCAACTACTTGCATTTTTCATAGCTTCAAACAATGACCATTCACTCACAAAAAAACTGAAACACAAAAGAATCTCACTTACTTCTTATCTTTAACAAACAAACGAAGAAAGTAGTTTGATCAATGCAATTTTTATTATTTCTTTACTTTGCAATTGACACAAGGCCACTGTGATTTCTTATAAATTAACAATTAACTTGTGTGATGTCTTTTAGTTCGGTGCTTTTTTTGTGAAGGCTTACGCAATATATATTTTTGTATGTTTATGTAAGCGTCTAGCAACTTTCACTTTTTCGCTGCTTACTAGACAAGTTGTTAACTAACCAAAACATTAAAGGCGAAATGGGCGGCTCTTGCTATTACTGTCAACTTCTTGATCTACAAAAAACGTGCAATAAAAGAATAATAATGACACGCAAAAGATGTTTGCGGAAATATATGTGTTTCTAGACCCATATGTGGGCACATTCGTTCATGCAAAACAGGAGTGTCCAGAAATGAGCAAAAGTAAGTTAGCCTTCAGTAAAGTTAATTGGTCCCACTTTTTATTGGGCCCATATTGGCGTATACTTCCTGAGCATTGTCATAGAAACCGTTGTATATTTCGTTGTCTGAAAGTTCTCTAGCGTCACACCAATGCAGATTTGTCATTGTTACCTTAGCTCCGTAGTCCTTACTCAAGGTTACAATTTACAATACCTGAGCAAACAGCTTCAAACTTCCAATTGCAAATACACAGGCTATGAGTGTGGTGGGTTGATGAGGATGTCGTCTAAATGTAAAATTGTAAAAGTAAAAATGACCCTTCAAATGTGGAGTGGTAAACACATGGTTTGCCAACCTCGGTTTAAAATCCTACAATGACATCAGTAAATAAAACCAACTTTGCAGTATAAAATGAGAAGAGATGTAAAAATGTTAGTTTTGTATCCTAATAGTTTTGGCGACCATTCGGTCAGAGTTTGTGAACCAACTAAAAGTGAGTTTGAACTAATGGAGATTTCACATTAGTGCAGTGATGTTTGTAAAGTAACGGAAGATTCATTGTTAGAATAAAAAAAGAAGTTTTCCTACAATTGCTATAAAAGACAGGGAGAATTCACTTACTACACTTCACTCTCATCGCGTACAAAAGTTTCTTTTTTTATTTTTGTCCTAAAATGCATACTTTCTACTTTGAGAAATTGTAAAAAAAGGAGCATTACAAGTGGATTTGGATTATACATGGATATACTTTTGTATTAGTACTAGAATCCGTTTGTTTGCTATCAAAATAAAATAGGATGGCATGCCAGGGTTGTCCCCAAAAAAACGCATGTAAAATATAATATTGCTGTTCCTCTCCACACACGGGATAAGCTGATGACAGAGCAATTGCAACTTTTATACGCTGGCTTTCATTGTTGCAATAATATATTAGCGTTGGGTGGTTTGCTTTCCTCCTTAACTCGTGCCTTTTTTTTTTTTGCAAAAGAGGGTTTTGCATTTCTGGGTTTATAGCGCGCTTTATGTACAACTTCAAGAGTTCACGAAGGCAATGAATTGTTTCTTTGGGCAAATAGAAGCAGATATCTAGTACTACCACAATTCTACCTAGCCTTCTTCTACTGCTACTGCTACTACTACTACATACATAATAACAATAATAATACGATACATACATTAACTTCCCTTAATAGCAACAAAGAAAAACAAGTGACGCTGGCATGCCGGGAAGATATGGGAATTTTTCGGGGTTTTCTAATACAAAAGAAAGGGAAAACTGGGAAGAGTCAGGGAGAAATAAAAGAAGAAGAAGAAGGAAAAATACGAAAAGAGATGGAGGATGGGAAAATGACTCGCATAAAACAAGATGACAAAAAATCGACGACATGGACTGAGTAAGTAAAGACACAGCAGCTCAATATATTATACTGTCAACAAGACTGTCTTCTCTTACACAAAAAGAAACAACCGTAATCAATATCAGTTCAGTTTTCTTCTAGTTTGATTTATGGAAATGGCCGAAAAAAAGTAAAAACTCTTATGTGGGGAAACAAAGAATGAATGTCTGGAGAAAGTATGAAAGAGAGATGGAGAAAAATGCCGGTATCAATGGTAAAAATACAACGATGCAATCATCATCCTTCGTATGTAGGACTATTTATTCATAAGCAATAGTCTATAAAAGGTATTCGCACACAAAAAAATTGTGTTTACGCACAAAAGCCGAATCCCTGCAATCAGAAATGTTGGGAATGCATCAAAAAGATGTAAATAATGCGAAAACGACCGAAGAATAAGAGGATTTGGGGAGCACTGGATAAGGATAAACTGGATGAGGTGACTAACAATCACAATTTCTTGTCAATAATTTCTTGTCTCGAATTTAAGCCTCCTCTTAAAATTTTGTTTTTCCTTTAATCTTGGAGCAATCAATTTCTCATTCTGATATGATTAAATTAGCTAAAGCTTAACAATCGCTATCTCTTAATCGAAAGCATTATTTATGATAAATATTAGATGAAAATGTGATCTTTAACATCTAAATCCCCAACCTACTTTCGACTCGTTTGGGAAAAAAAGTTGCGCACAATCAAAATCCGGGAGGCAAGCTGAAGCTGAGCTGTGTGGTGGTGTGTGGAGTTTCCCTTCTTTCACTCTTCCTCAATATTTTACAACGTAAAAGCGAGAAAGAGGGTAGCTGGAAGAGCTTCCTTTTCAGACTGCTACCGTTTCTTTCTACTTCGTTCGATGTGGAAAAAAGTGTGAAACAAATGTTGCACTACCAGCAGCTCTCGCTTCGCATTCTTTTCTCCAGCGTTGAACCGAGAGCTTCGTGTGTTTTCACGACGTGCTACCAGCAAATTCTCTTTCTGATCTGTGAGCCAGAGAAGGAAATAAACCAGAGAAAAAAGTTAGTTTCTTCCAGTGTTTACCTTTGTTAAAAGCTATTGTTGAAATTCAAATTAGTTTAGGTTCAAGTTAGAACTAATTTTTTGCTTTAAAGGATTCTATTAATTTATACGAAACTAACTCAATCAAACTACCGAACCTCTGAAAAAGGTTGTTATCAAGTTGCCCCAATTGAAGATAAGACAGCGACATGTTTGGAATTTGAGATTGTCGTGCACTTTAATTGCCTAGAATTGCTTTGACGTATGTACTACGAGTTCTTGCGCAACTTTAGAGAAAAGGGGAAAGAGCAAACTCTAAAAAATCGTAGCGTTTGAGGTGGTGCAATGAAAGTCTTGAAACAATTCGTGTAAGACCCTATAAAATAATAGCTCATGGACAGCTTCTCAATTACGTAGGATCAGGAGTAAGTAGTATGTGAGCTCAAGTTCAGTCTGTCACACAAATATTGGGACAATGTTCCCTTTTACGACAACTTTCTCAGCAAGGTTTCTTCATTTTCGAGCCGAATAAAGAAATAAAAAAAAAGTACGTCAGCAAGAAAAAGAACAATAGATTTTCCAAAGTTTGCCCACCTCAACCCTTATCCTTTTTTATGCCAAAGCCAAGAACAATACAATAAAAGTGATCAAAAAAAACTTTTGCATGCAGTTATACTACTTATACTAGTTACTTTATGTATTAAATAAGACTAACTAATCGTGTGCTGGAAAAATACAAAGGAAATATATTTCCTCAGTTTTAGACTGCGTCTTTGCCAAATACAAAGGGGATTACTACCTTGTTTCGTTGGATTTACAGGTATGTAAATGTTTATATTCTCTCTTTTTGTAACATCATCGCATTCGCATATCACATCGTATCGCAAAGTAAAATTCTTTGTCGTACAAAACTACGTCGTAGGACAAATTACGACTCGTAATTTGACATTGGTTATCGTGATGCACCAACTTATAATAAATTATATTGAACGTGGTATCATAAAATTTCAAAATACTCAAATGACAAAACATACCTTTTCGTGGTTAATCTATTGATTGACTCATACTTACCTTTTCTGCGTAGTACATTTGTATTATGAAACCATCTGGCCACCTTTGTTGCTAACATCAGTTTCAGTGAAACAACCCTTTCTCTCCCTTTTCTCCTTTCCTTGTTAAAGCTGGCGGGTTGATATCTAGTCTGATTGATAGAACGCAAAGTTTGAGGCAGGGAAAAGAAATTGAAAGCTTTTGACATATAGCCGTCTATTAATCATCACATCGACAATAGCTCAATCATGCTGGTTACGCCTTTTGTAGATGATAATGGTTTAATAAACTTGTTTATGATCAGCTATACAGATAAAGAAAGATTAAATGGAATTTAAGAAAAACATACTGTAGCACAATTTGTCCTGAAATTTTTGTTTACTATTCCTTTTAAAATAATCGTTTCCAATTGTGGAAGAAAAAATTATGTAAAATGAAAAAAAAAATCTATTATGCTTCATTATACCATGAACTGTCATTTTCGTCGCATTGTATCCAAAATGAAAATCTAAAATTGACGCGGAACATTTGCTCTTTACGTGGGTGTTATGCCAGGTCTATATGCATAAGTATATATCTATACACTAGTCCAGCGAGTATGTGTTCATGATCTTTTGGGTTTACGAAGACAAGAATTTTTGCATTTCGGCAAGTCTGTTGTCGGGCCTTTTTTTAACTTATGAACTTGGGAAGTAGACAAATTACACGACTCGACATGCTAAAATTGCATTTTCCCTCAACTGCATCCAACATTTTAAGTGAAACTTATTTACGAGGCACAAGAACAACAGTTGTATTACTCCAGAAGAAATTTTTTCAATGTTCATTTTTGTTTTGAAAAAAATAAAAGGGCATGCCTAAATGTCAACTGACCATTTTTCAAAGTCTTATCTGTGGTAAAACACTAGCGAAAACAATTTTCATGCATGTGAACTGAACTATTCTCAATAAAAGTTTTGACAAAATGGTAGATGCCTACGGCGTGGTCTCCTTGGAGGTCTTTTTAAAAGCTGTGTACACATTATGAACGTGGCATTTTTTATGTTCATAGTAAAACAGGTCTGGCGGCTTAAAGACGCATTTAAAAACTATAAAAATAGAGTAAAAGTGTTTTTATGACATGACTGCAAAAGGCAGACCAAGCCAGGGGACTACCACACCACACATTTTCCACGAAGGAAATGGAACTTTTCGAGGTGTCGCTAACATCATTAAATGACATTCATTTTATGAGTTCCTTTTTTCACTTCGATTTTAAGGATATGGACTATAGTAGGTGCAATCATATATTAGTGTAGTGTTTCCAGTCGAGTCCAGTCATTCTTTCAGGTTTGACATGTACAAATCACCTGACATCCACGTTGAAAAAAAATCTCCAGGTGCCAACATTGTCAAATGGCTTAACCCTTTAGATTATCACGACAAAAATGCGTCACTCGCTTTCTAGTGTAGATGGCCAACGCACACCACGCCACAATGAAAAGAATAATCAGTATCTCTTCCTCTAGTAAAATGATCATTACTGTTTTGTTTCCGGACAGAATATTGCAGCATCCCGACGAGCAACTCTTCTACAGAATACCTCATTGCCGGAGTTTTTTTCTCATTTGGATGAAAGGACATCATCAAAATGCATGCCCATTTTGAATATCCTGCTGAGCTGGGCATATTTTCCTTCTATTTCTAAATGATTATTGTAACAGCCGTTACAAAGATGAGCAGCAGCAACATTAGTATTAGTGCTCCTATAGCCCACATTCACCAGTTTCCCGGAACAAATGATGACGAACAAAACGTTGTGTGAATGCATCTCACTTCATACTTCTCCCATTTTACCACAAGTACTCCGTATTTTTAATTTCAGTGTCAGTAGCCTCAGCCATTTTTCTCTTGAATAAAAATATACTACATAGTGGCTCTTCTCCTTATCATCCGGCATTCTTCCAGCAAGCTAAGCTCCTCGACTCCAGACCAGAAAAACTGTGATCACGATCACGACCATGGTTTAGCATCCGATCCGGAGATGAATGAACAAAATAGAGAGAAAAAAAATTATCCAGAGGGAGAGATATAGCAAAAAATAAAAAGGGTGAATACTGAGGGGTACCTGTAATGAATGCAAAATAGTAAGAATACTGACAACAGAAAAATCATCATCATCATCATCATCATTATAATCAACAATAATGCACCTCCTTTCTAATGAATGGTAGTAAAAAAAACTGGAGCTTCAATTCGATAAACTGATGCACTATACAAATTTCTAAAGTATACTTCACGTTTTTACACTGAACTTTAGAAAACAAACTTTTTCCATCGGAACATAACATAGCATGGTGATGTGGTGAAAGAAAGGATGATATTCATTCTGTGGGGTTTACACACGTCTAAAGATTTTGTATACCAAATGTGACTTTAAGGTTGGTTCAAGTTTTCTTTTTCATGGTGAGTGGTGAATCCCACCGGGAAAGAGAAACTACCAGTTTTTTTTACAGAAGTAATAATAATCATAATCATAAAAGACCTAGAAAAGTCATCCCATCAACAACAGCATCATCTTCTTCTTCCTGGTGCTCACTATATACCCACTCACTCTGTTTGAGTAAGGTTTCTTCTCGACCTGAACTTATTGAAAACATTTTGGGGGAGAAAAGAATGAAAGAAAGCTAAAGTCTTTGACTTTACCAACCAACCAGTGAAAGTAAAAAAAACTAGAACCGGAAAGCTGATGAAATGAACCCTAATTTTACTGAAAGTTTGATGTGCAGAGAGGAAAATTTTTAATTTTTAAGCCGAGGCTTATGTAGATGAGAAAACGGATATCTTCAAGTATTATCGTTCCTTACCTAATCCACAAAGACACTGCTCCAGTAGTATCACCACTACTACATCTACCACTACTTATTTTGCTTACCAGGAAAATAATAATTGCAAGGATACAACCCAACCAAGTTACGACGACGACATTTTTCTTGGAATAAATTTTCGTTTTCCGCATCATCTTTCCAATAACATTTGCAAAAGAGGAGAAGGCCAGATAACGACAAGCGTTATTATATTGTATAAAATATAATAATATTCAATTTTATACGAGACAAGGAAGCATCCGATTCTTCCGGCAACTAAGAGCATTATGGAACGACATTTGAGAAGAGCAGCGGAGAGATTTGCTTGGATCCTGCTTCCAATTTGGAGTGGATTCCTTATATCAGGTAACGCATTTTACAGTTTATATTATCTACCATGAACATGCCGTAACATCTAGGAAACATTTTTATGGCTTCTGTTATTGTTGTTGTTATTATTAAATTACAGAAATCCACAAAGTACTCATTGATTTTCAGAGGAAATTGAATCCTACTCATAATTTAATTACTTGCATGGCCAGTTTTCTACTACCGCAAAAAAATTAATCTAGCTAAACTTTGTCCATTTACCGACGGGAGATCAGACTTGTTCCTATTTTATTCATCATCATCACCATCGTGTCCACAATATTGCACTGTTAATCTGTTCCAAGCGCTGTACTTTGAAAGTGGTGATGTGTGAAACAAAACCAAAATCCATTATTTGTCTGATCTAGATAAAACAGAAAGTCTGTCAACGCCGTTTTNCTCATAATTTAATTACTTGCATGGCCAGTTTTCTACTACCGCAAAAAATTTAATCTAGCTAAACTTTGTCCATTTACCGACGGGAGATCAGACTTGTTCCTATTTTATTCATCATTATCATCATCACCATCGTGTCCACAATATTACACTGTTAATCTATTCCAAGCGCTGTACTTTGAAAGTGGTGATGTGTGAAACAAAACCAAAATCCATTATTTGTCTGATCTAGATAAAACAGAAAGTCTGTCAACGCCGTTTTTATCAAGTTAATAGAGCAAGAAAAAGGCTTCACAATAATTGTGACAGACTTTTGGGTTCGTTGAATTCAAAATCGTGTTAACGCATTACCTCAATAATGTTGTTTACACCATATCATTTCATCCGGTTAATCATTTTTGCAAGTTCCTTATTCTGAGGGAATGCATGCGGCAATGGNGACAGACTTTTGGGTTCGTTGAATTCAAAATCGTGTTAACGCATTACCTCAATAATGTTGTTTACACCATATCATTTCATCCGGTTAATCATTTTTGCAAGTTCCTTATACTGAATGAATGCATGCGGCAATGGTTTTTACACATCACCACATCATCTAATTTTCCCTGCGTAATGAAAGACACATGTTAAAGACATATCTAATATTGAAGTAATAAAAAAAGAAAGCTGAATACTTTTCTAGTGAGAAGCGAGAAAAACTCTCTTTCCACAAAAATTACTTTCTTTCAAGTGTGAAATTCTCTTGAGGCGGATGAGATAAATACACTTGAGAATGGTTAAGCACTTCACTCATTTTTTTCTGTTTTTCTTTGCAATACATCTCCCTCTCATATTTACTTGAGGGGTATGCCATGTTGTGTGTAGCGAAAGTTAAATTTTTTATTCTGAGATAGCGTACGAAAAAGAAACGGAAACAAGATGAGTTCAAGGAAAGGCGATGAATAGGCAAGGGTTATATGATGGCTGGAATGCTGACATGCTATCCTTCCGCTATTAATGTAACCCCGACAGCGACGGAGCACTACTTGGAGTTCGTTGCTACACACTCGACTCAAACAACGATCTAAAAATGAAAGCTGTAATGTGGAATAGAAAACTCCATTTCGTTGGTGATTTGATATTAGCCATTTAGCAAAAACTTCATCGGCAATAAAGTATAAGTAATATGCCTACAAAATAAAAGGGATGACTCAACTTCTCCAGTTTTTCCTTCCATTTCTTTTACCGGTTTTTCTTTTCTCCCTCTCCTGCAAAAGTATCAACTTCCACTTGAACTTTATTTGGCTTCTTTTTACTCGTGCTTTGTAGATTAATGCTAATGGCAAAGCCGTATTGGTTTGGACATACGAACGATGAAACCGAAGAAAATGGCTTTGCTAATGCGAAGAATACAGAGAAAATCTAAGAAAAAAAATTTTGTGCCAAAAAACATGCATACACATACGAGATAAGTGAGTAGGGATAGTCTAAAGTGAATGAACTTCCTGCGGTAAGTCTAGTTTACAAAATTATGAAATGACAACGAATAAGACTTCTATATAATTCCAGACGCCAAGGTTTCTTTGATATGCCGGCATTTTGATGATGACATTTTTCAAAATTTGGTAAGATGAACATCTCATCTTTAATTTTACTCCTGAACCTAACTTCAAACTAAACGTGGGGGTGAAATGTGGTATCATGAGATTGCAGCCATCTTTTCAAAGCAAGTTTTTGATAAAATTATGTTTACGATTTGCATACCCTTCAATTTTCCAAGATCACTGATAAGTAGATGCACTCTTACCTTTATGCTCTCGTCAGGCGACTTTGATAGACAGGAATTGCATTGGATGCAGCAGAAAGGATTCAAAAACTTTATCCGGTTATTCAATGCAGCATTTTTGCCTTTGCTTTTCTATTTTTTGTGTGAAAGTTGGTCTTATTCACTTCCTGTCAATTTTTTTCAAACTTTCTTAAAAGTTGTTGCATATTTTTGTATTATTTTCTTGCATATCAAGTGGCGCAAATGTTTCTTTGAAACTTGATGGAAGTTTGCATGTTTTGTTAAGAAAACAAGTTGTGGTTGCGGGACCCCAACACTTTGACGCTTGACGGTGGGACGAGTAGAGCACAACGCTTTTATTTATACGCATCATAAATAAAAGTCAAGGGATTTTATGGTCCTTTGTGCACAAAATGTAGTTACAGAAAAGAGCTTGACTGCCGACAATAGTTTCCATGCCAAAGAGTTTCAGCATTGTATTTTTTTTTAGCCCGAGTGAGTGACGGATTGTTAGGGAAACTTATGTTCCAGAGAATGAAAAACGAGCAAGTTCATTCCGGAGTACCTTCTGGAACAAGAACTCAGTCAAGTCAGTATCTTTCATCAACTCAAGTGATGCTTCTCTCATAAAAATGTTTTGAAATGGACTTTACCAAACAAAGTTTGCAAAACGATTCATCCTAAAAGTAAAGATTGAAGTTGAGTGTTGATTGCACACAATAAGATGTGAAAAAAGATCTTCATCTTCTTAAAGACAAAGCTTCCTGGAAGCATTGTTAAATTGGAATTTTCGCTTCTTACAATTGATGTGAAGCAATCACTTTATTTCCTGATGCGAAATAGATAGCAAAAGATCAAGGTATTTTTTAAAATTAACATCAAAACTAAGAGTTACCTACCTGACTTGATGCAAAAATTGACCAAACTAGTTTTTAGACCCTGTGGAGTTGGTATTTTGGATATTTTACTTAATGTATTTAATCATTTAGATTTTTCATGAGTCGGTCAGTTTTTCTTTTTATTTGTAGCACTACATATTTTAGGGGGATGCTTTGCCACAAAACTCGGGTGCCTTGCGTTAGGAAATGCGTTAGCAGAGATTTCAAGTCAGATTTCACCCCAATAATTTCTATCGACCTAAACACGCTGCATTTTTGTTCGTGAAGGTTTTGTAGCAAAAGCCCAAACAACAACAAGAGTAAGTGTATGGAGAAGATTTCCATCACCTTGCTTAAGCACGATGGTCATGACTGAATTCAATTTCCTGTTTAGTATCAACCCTCTCTTCTCCAAAGAATCGCTCAAAGCCTCTTTTACGTAAAGGTTGGTTTTGCAACAATGACAGTAATCCCTTTTATGTACCTCCTTTTCCTTGGTCTTCTTTTTAAGATAGCAACTATCATGTTGCATGCATACTACTCCTACTCCTAATCTCTGTGTGCATCTCTAGAAATAAGAAATAAGGTCGTATGGCGGTGGTACTCCAAGATAATCTCCATCTTCAGTTGAAAGAAATCCTATTCGGCCTTGGAGCACATTTTTTAAACTAAACTTTCATTCCTTCTGGAGGAATTACACACGTTCACAATATAGTAGTAGTCGGTGTAAGTATGCAAACAAATGATATCTATCTATTTACTGACACGAGCAAAAGTACGTATTTTTTTGCGATGCAAATGTTTATAGGACCGATATAAAGAACTGGCTTACTTTTGGTTGTAACCATAATTTGGTGTGCGATTAGGCATGTAAATCGTATCTTATGGGCCATCATTTTTACCCTATCGCCACCATCATTTCAAGTACTTCCCCCAGTTTTTTTTTGTAGTTTGTAGTATAAGCATCTCTCAAGCCATAATCATGAATAATCCACAACATGCAAATAGTTTTTAACTGATGTCTTGAGACTAAACTTTTGTACCTTATAACAGCCCTCTAAATGTTAATAGACGTGTCTTCTGGGAAATTCTTCACACATGAAAACATCAAAATATTATTATTTTCATAACACCAACCAACACATTACCACACGCTAGAACCACCATTGTGCCACACTGGTGCCTCCTTTCTCGCTTTTTTAGTTTTTTTTCCTTTGCTCATTTTCTGTAAGAAGCTTTGTTACTCGGCTTTCTTTTCCTGGAATTCAAAGGTAAATAAGTACATGGACTTTGTGGAATCTTTGGTGAAGGCACCTTTGCCTCACATAAACTTTTCATTATAAAGTTGTGCACTTCAGAAATACATACTTACCTGGCATTTCACTACTCTAGGGCAAAATCCTCCCCGGCACACACACATTTTTAGATATTTTTTATTGTCCACTAATGCCCTACTTTGGAGAATATTTTAAAAAATGGAGGCATGAGTAAAAAAAATCTTCACGCAGCTCTAGCTTTATAGTCCACTGATACGAACATTTTTTTTCCTGGAGAAGGCCAATATCTTCAGAGGCAGCGTGCACTTTTTCCATTTTGAGAAGAGATATGACGAAGAGGAAGATGATGATGATGATCATGAAATGATGACGCCGACAACGAGGGTGGCAAAATGTTCTTTTTCTTCATGATATTACACTCCAATCATACGTACACTAGCTTTGTCCTTTCTCAGGATGGGACTATGTAGAGCCAGACCGCTACTACTACTACTTATAACTATGTACATTCTCAATATTGCCAAGTAATTTTACGATAATGCATGTTGTTAGACGCTTTTTTCCTGGAGCTCCGCGGCGGAAGCGCATAGTTGCCCCTTAAATCAGTGTCACTTTCCTTGTTCTCTACGTCCATGCCTCTGTCTCCTTCTTCCATTTTTGTGCGTTCACCTAAAAATAACTATGAAGTCGTGATAATAGTGGCGTTCAGAGGGTCTTGGTCTTGGTCGTTCGCTTTTCCCTCTGTGACTTTGATATAGCTTCCATTGCCAAGCATGCACCAGAATCTCATAAAAATCGTGATGGTGTTAAGAAAAAGAACCGCACAAAAAAGTCTCAGGCCTAGGTTCTAGTTATGCTACTTAAGTTTTAATACTTTAAGGTCATCATCGTGCAATGTAATGAAAGGGTCTAAAAGTACACACTACGCTGCGATCATATTACACTGCTTTCGTTTTCACTTATTTTTTTGAGCGATGGCCCGAGCTTAAGATTCCAACTCTTTCCTCCGTACTTGTACGCGGGCAAAGAAAACAAGCTGAGCCAACATCAGATACTTGATACTCATCATTACATTTTTCTGTGGCCCATGACTGGTCTGGTCGACAACCTAAGTGGTTTGGTTATGGTGCTCAGAGTTTTGTATGTAGTAGTGCTGGTATCAGCTTTGGAGGACGGGACAAAGTACAATAATAATGGCTACAGTGTCTTTTCCCGCTTTGTTTGACATTCCATGATAAAATTCCCAGAAAGAGTATCTTTCTCTTTCTCCAAACAAAAATGTTTTTCGTTAAATAGCGTGCACAAAATGAAACTTGATGATATCTCATTGTTCTATTTCTTGAAATGTAGCAATATTAGCCTGAAGATATATTACAGTAGCAGAAAATTTTCATCAAGATGGGTCACAGGAGCACTATATTATCTTCCAGGTGAAAGCAAGTTTGAGAAATCGCAATTTTCTTCGCAATTTCCTGTAATAATACCAGCCAGTTTTA
>JAHZMX010000932.1:0-27911 GCA_027743895.1 Seira musarum | reverse complement strand
TACTTTTCAGCTCAATGGCAACACGAGTAGTAGTTGTGGTGTGGTAGAGTACATGTGTACTGTACAATGAAGGAAGAAAGTTGAAGTACTTTTGGATTATTACGATGACATTTTTTTGTGCATGACTATGACTGGGGAATTCGCATTTCAAGCAATTAATCACCCCCACATATCATTCCACCACGACCACCTATTTTTCCCTGGGGCAAACTTACAATTTTTTTTATTATTGTATGGTTGCTTTCACTAATCAACTTGATTGTGAAAAGCATAAATGATGATGAAATCATTCGGGGATAATACCAAATTTTGGGAATCGCATGCTCCTTGAGTCTAAAGTGTATGTGGTTTATTGAATGTGGTAAGTCATCAGTGTTCTTATGATGCTCCGGATATATTCAAGAGATGATCAGATCATTGGGAAATCTAATTCAAGAGATACTTTGTAATTACTTTTGTTTTGCTGTAGCCTTAGTTTTTCATTGAACAGATAGATACAGAGTCGACAGAGCTTGATCACTACTTGTGCATACTTTCAACGTTTAATAAACTCTAGAATAATCACATAATTAAATTCCAAACCCGAATGATTGCTTCAAAAGATTTGTATTGTTCCATATGGTTATCGACTCTCCGATGAATTTCACCAATGTTGAACAAGGTAATCAGAGTGGAAAGTGAATTTTTCTACATTGCTGATTTTAATAATCATAATCAACCGAACGCAAAAACTTATCGAATTTTTTTACAAATTCATTTGAGGTAAACACAACTGAATGAACTGAAGAGCTCATACGTACAAAATATGTAATTACTTAAGTGAAATTAGTTGAATGTTGCTTCCTTCTGTAAAAAGGATTAAATGAAGCATCTCACAAAAAACAACTTTGATTGCAAAATGTTTGATTTCATTGACGATGATAATCAGTTTCTATCTCCGTACTTGGGCCAAATATCATATCAATCAAACTTATATCTTTTTTTGCAAGAAAAATTATATCAAATTTTAACCCCCAAAGGATTACGGGATCGTAACAATTTTTTTGTTCGATATATTCTAAAAATAAGGAACTCACGACAAACTATTAAAAGCAATTAAGTATTTAACTTAATTTTTTGAATTACCAGCTTTCTTGTGTGGTGCTCAATGTAATAGGTTGTTTTACTATCGAAGCAGAAAAAGTTTAGAGAAAATAGTAAGCATGAAGCTCACTTTTATTCAGAAAAAATCGAAATTGGAGCTTAAAGAAGCATGCACAGTAAATAAAAAATTTGATACCCACATAATAGTAAACATTAAGCTGATTGACTGGGTTGATGATTAAACTCGTTTTTTTGTTGAAAGTAAAATATTTTTTTCATATTTAATAACCACTACTGTTCTAAGGGAATTTCCATATTCTGTGAATCGTAAAAAATGTTAGAGGAAACAACGATTTTTTTTCTCTCTCTCCATACATCACACAATTTTTCCATTGAAAGGGTAATATTTTCTGGGAAAAATTGTGATATTGTCGATGAAAACGCGTGCCTGCGTGTTGTTAATAACTTTTTTTCTGTGGAGTGCTTCAACAAGGGAAAAAATGCTGCATTTTTTTACCCAGGTAAAAAAAACTACAGAACAAGTTAGCATTTTACCTTCAGGGAATATAAAAAATAAATGAGTATTTAGTATAATCGAAGAATATAAAATGCAAGAGCAAAAAAAAAAAGGTCTCTGTTATCTGGAGAAGGTGGGAATGCTCATAACAAATCAAAACAGATTACAAGAGATTTGATAGAAAACTTGTATATGGTTAATGGTCTACATAAAGTAGTATCACATAAGTAAAACTTAATCCATTAAAAGGACCCACCCTCACGTGAAAATAACTCAAATGCTACCAATATACCTACATAATAATGATTGTGCTTTAGCTTATGCATAATGTTCGATATTATACCTTATATTATGTCAATGTCTAAACAATAAGCAACATGAAATCGCCTCTCATTTGGAAGCAAAACAAAAAAAAAGCATGAGATACTCGAGTGAGATATGAATTGGATTTTTATTAATATAAATAAATATTTAGAACAGAGTTGCTTTCCCCAATAAAACCACATAAATGAGAATTCGAGGTTTCCAGGCTTTTGCCAAATAATGTTGTGGTTTTCATAAAAAGCATATATATTTATCATGAATTGATACTTATCCCTTTGTACTACATTCTTTCCTTGATTTGGAATTTTCTCTTGATTACCTATAATTTTTGTTTCACATGCACATACTACAGCATGTTCCAAATGTTTCTCCAGATTGTGAATTGGTCTTTCCTCTTAATGGCATTTGCATTCTTCGGTTTTGTTTCAGTTGTTTTATGTCCGAATATGTTAAGCAAATATTTTTTTTTACTAAAAAACAGAGACAACTCCACTGTTTATGTGAGTTACTAAAATTTGAAATGAAAACACACCCCCAAAATCTCTTTATAATGTTTCATTCAATTCAAGTCCTCAAAAACAGATTCCTCATATTTTCCTAATTGATGAAACTTTTGCAAAGTGAATGAAATCAATTCAATTCAAGGTCTTTAAAAGCCCATGAATTTGAACAATTTTAAAATAAGAAATGTGTAATTTAAAAAGGTCGCTCATCTTTTCAAATTAAAGCTCAGAGAATGATTTCCCTCGCTCTGTGTTACGCGATAATCATAATTGTGGTATTTTTTAGCTATTCAAGTCATCCACTTGAGAGGATTCTTTTCTCGTGGGGTCTTCTTGATGCACCATTACCATTATATCCCTTATTACACCATTATCATCACCGAAATAACTCACCCCAGAAAATGAAATACGTTTTACGGAGAGCACGAACAAATATAAGATAAATCCGCGAATATGCATGCATGCTTTACTACAAACTGCC
Organism: Seira musarum; assembly: GCA_027743895.1. Taxonomy (NCBI): domain Eukaryota; kingdom Metazoa; phylum Arthropoda; class Collembola; order Entomobryomorpha; family Entomobryidae; genus Seira; species Seira musarum. Next base: position 25,003 of record JAHZMX010000932.1, on the reverse strand, counting down.
AATAAAGAGGAAATACACAAAAATATTTTACGAAGCTGCCAACAGCACTTACTCTACCCCATCCAGTATCTCTTTCGTCCACTCTCCTCATTTTTTTCTTCTTTCTGTCCACTTCAGCGTAATTCAACAAGAAAGAGCCAACAAGTACCCAAATACCCAATTGCTTTCTTTTTTCGTATAAAATACTTGATTTTTAAACGAGAACATTAAATATTTTTACTTCATCGAGAATAACGAGATCATAGAATTTTTTTTATGAACGCTACCTATTTTATGAGCATATTTTTCAAGACATAAATACATTCCTCATTCGTTACATTTGTATTTATTTAAGTTTTACCCGTCATGTTTTAATACATTTGCTATCAGGCAAGCCATTACGAAGGCCAGAGACCACGCCGTGGTTTTCCACTCGTCTGTGTGTGTGGTTGTTTTAATACATTTGCTATCAGGCAAGCCATTACGAAGGCCAGAGACCACGCCGTGGTTTTCCACTCGTCTGTCTGTGTTCAGAAAAAGGTGGCGGAGAGGATTGGAGCATAATGGGCCATATTATTATTATCATCCTCTCGTGATACTCAATGTAATATGGATACGAGCAATAACTCTCGGAGAAAACTAGACCCGTCATCATCTCTTTCTTTATGTGCTCACGATTAAAGCGGAGCAATAAAGAATCTCAGAGTCAAGATCTAGTTTAGATTTTCCTGCCATAGTATTTGTATTAACGATTGAAATGCACTATATTTTATGTATTGACTTCGGATTTAATGCAGACCAAACTTCGTCGAGGCGGGGGCTGAATTCTATGAATCTCGACAATGAAAGGGAATACGACTTAAGCAACTTTGAATAAATAATACTGGCAAAATTTGCGAGTAAACAGCACTGGCAATTGGTATGTTTCTTCCAAAAACTAATTTATGATTATTATGTTGATGATGTTATGTAATGTAATTTATTTGACAAAAAGTTGCGTTACATTTTGTCTTAGAGTTGACATGGACTTCAGTCTAACCTTCTAATACGCACTGTGATAACTTGATCTTGAAACGAAGTCTATTCAAGTTGTTCGCATACGCATAAACATGGTGCCATTCATTTAATGACAAGAATAATTTAATGGTTGGTTTTACAAATTCTGTTTTCAATTTTTCTCCCACACACATCCGTTTCCCTCGAAGATCTTTTGAACACATTATTACTTTATAAAAACGGAAAGTCTGAAATGGGTATTCAATACACAGCTGCCTCCCAATAATAATTAATTTTTTACTTTTGGACAGCTCTGCATACTGACAGATTCCATTAAATCGACCTTAAACATGTTTTGGTTCACATGTGCACCGTCGCGGAAACCAGTTCAAAAGTAAAAATAGACAGGAAAAGGCCACCCCGTCTCGTGATTTTAATCGGCTGTATCATTCATAATTAGGTTAAAACTAGAGATCCTCGAGAAGATAACTTGGCATTCAGGATTATCACCTTTTAATTTCTTTTTCTGACATTTTCAAGCATTTCTTTTTCCTACCAAAAAATAAAATTTTCCAGAAGAGTGAGCCATAAAAAATGCTTACATCCCCTTTTTTCTCCGGCCCAGTGGAAATGATTCATGCATGAGATGTCGTATTTTGTTGTTGAATAACATTAATGATGGGGGAAAAGACGAAGGAAAAAAAGAAGCGGAAGGAGTGTGTTTTATGTCAAAGTGCATAAGAAACTAATGCACAAAGTGGAGAAAAAAAACATGATTAAGCACATAAAAAGATTCCGGGTCTTTTACGCACTATTCTCTCTTGACGCAACAGTGTTTCTCTTTTTTCCCCATCACACCATACCAAAGGGTAGCTTGTTCTTTTACTGAAACTTGACTTGAGGTTGGCCCGTGATCAGACACAAAAAAGTTGAAGAAGAATGAAAAGGACAACACACACGAGCTGAATAGTAAAGAAGATATCATACGGGGAAAAGGCAGAAAGGAGAAGAGAACTTGCCGAGCTTTAGGAAAAAAAAGTGATATTTTATATTATAGCATGAACTCAACCACGATCCCACACAAGTCTCAACAGAAAATGGATATACGATGTGTTTGTATGTTTTGTGTACATTACTGAGAAAAAGCAACATGTTCCTCTCCTTTCGTCTCTTCTTTCAACTTGATGCCTGTCGTTTACAAGGAAAACAACAACAAAAGCATTACAAATTTTTTTTTGTAAAAAAACTGAAGAATGAACAGAAAAATAGATGGTATTCATACGCTAATGCTCATCAAATCCTCTATAATTTTCCTGATTCTATTACCTCCTCACTTTTTTCAATAAGTTTGGTTTGTTTCCACCACTCTTATCTGTCTTTTTATTACCTACATTTTTTGTTGACTCCCATAAAAAATGAGAGAGAAAAAGAAATGAGAGTGAGGTTTACTTAACCGAAGGAAATTACCGAAGAAGAGTTCCACATTATCAAGGGAAAACAATCGTTGTGTTTTAATGCTTCATACTGATTAGGATTTTACTACTTACGTATTTTGGGAGGCTATCAAAAAGTCGAGTTTTTTTTAAAGAGGGAGGTTAATTTTCTTTGAAATACTTGAAAATGCTTGTTCTTCACTGTATGTTCGCATAAAAATCTCAGAAAAGTGTTTTGCATACGTACATCACGTTTAAGATCTATTTTTAATCGGAGGCTTATTACAAGTGAAGCATGGTCGTATTATGCTGTCACCCCTTGAAGAATTCCTTTGATAATTAAATTACCCCGGCTGCTGTTTCAATTTTGATGAGGAAGCGGATGATCATGAATCTACATGTACAATGCTCTTTTTATAGCATGTTATTTGCTTGTCATGTCTTCCCAAAAAATACTTAATTCGCTGCATATGAAAAATGTTTAGGAAAGTTTTTCTTGTGGCACAAGAAATAGGAAACAGTTGCGTATTTTTATTAACAAAATAAATTATGTACAACGTTCCAAAATTGTAGACCTTCTGATGATGGATCAGAATATGGTGCTATATAAATACCTACGTAAGTAAAGAAGTCCAATGGCGAGGAAAATACTAGCAGAAAGGGCAAATACATAGCACAATAGAAATGGGTTTATTAACTGTATGCTTCACATTAACATAATACAACGGTTTAGATTACCTTATCACATTAAAATCAGAATACGATAATAGGAATAGAGCCAAGTAAAGTTTATATGCTCCAGTGATGAAATGCAACGTAGCGATGGAGCATTCCCTTCAACTTCACAATTCCCCTTCGCCTTTCTTTAGTCAGACATAAGTGAAGCTTCACTCTTCACCTGAATTCCAAGTTGGGATGACTTTGACTTGACAGAAGAGAGAAGCCAGTGAGAGAACATAAAAACTTTGGAGATTGAGAAAACAAAGTGCGTTATTCATGTTCATATGCTAATGCGTATTAAAACTGAAATTCCTATTAANACGTAGCGATGGAGCATTCCCTTCAACTTCACAATTCCCCTTCGCCTTTCTTTAGTCAGACATAAGTGAAGCTTCACTCTTCACCTGAATTCCAAGTTGGGATGACTTTGACTTGACAGAAGAGAGAAGCCAGTGAGAGAACATAAAAACTTTGGAGATTGAGAAAACAAAGTGCGTTATTCATGTTCATATGCTAATGCGTATTAAAACTGAAATTCCTATTAATAATATTCCTACTTCATACTCAAACCCTTTTGTTTCTGAATATCCGCCAGCTCTAATTTTTATTACTTACAAGACGAACCTACTCATAACATAACATAGTAGCTGAAAAAATAGAAATATTAGGCATGGCTGTCCTCCTCACTGTGATGCGACTTTCAACTGACACAACTTTCAAGTTTTCAAAATGAAATGCAAAAGACAAGGAAAATTAAAGTTCAGCCCACTGTAATTTCTTGGATTTGGTTTGTTGCATGCTGTCTGTTTTTCTAATTTTCTACAATATGTCGACGTAACCGTTTTAAAATAATTTTGGCAAGTACAAAAACTTTTCAGGGATTGAGCGGTTCAATAGGTTAGAAGTTTTGAAATAGTCTCAAGTTATGCTGAGTTTGCCTGCCTACGCATTCTAATGAAAATTTGTAATACATTTGAACTTAATTAAGTATGATTTAGATGATCTAATTTATCAAGTAAAAGTGATTTCTTAAGAAAACGCCCTCAAGATAGGCTACACAAACAAAATAAAACTCATTGGAAATTGGCATGTAATAAAAGGTAGACAATTAGGAATGAGTATGTTTGTTTCCTGCTTACTTAAATATCTACCAGTTTGCATTTCAAACTTATGTATTCAAAGATATTTGTGAGTAATAGGATATTTTGAGTAAGCAAAAGGCGGAAGTTTAAATAAATCGTAACATCATTAATTAAAAAGTTTTTCAAAGTAAGACATTCCAACAAATACCCAGAATTCAGCAAATATTATGTAAATAAAATAAATCTATGTTAGACAAATATAGTCTGTTTTAGGATAGCAATTTGACGAAAATCTTATGCTCACAGCAGGATTTACAATATCTGTATTATGATAAGTGTGGATAATATTTGGGGCCGTTATTAAAATAAGGGGGAAACGGATACCCATTGTGTTCCGAGAAACCAATACCACAGTCAAGAAAATATGAAAAGCGGACGAGGATTTGTAAAAGTGTTTGCTCAAGATTATTATTAGGAATACATCATCGCATCTATAAGGAATTGTATAGGACGCCTCGTTGATTTCTTTTTAGAAACCGCAAAACAGATCATGTTTACTCTCGTATGTAATTTGAGGATGGAAAAGAAGAAAAGGCTGTCCGGAGGACTTATTCTAAGTACTTTTGAAAGAAATACAACTTCCCATCACCACCGAGGTGAAATAAGGAAAGCACTTCAGTTCAGACTCAAGAGTATTTACAAAAGTGAGAAAGCAGAGAAAAGAGCTTTTATGCGTGGAAGAAAAAGGGGAGAGAAAATCGTGGAACAGATTTTGTTGTTTCATACTACATAAGCCTAAATGATTATGCTGAAGAGATGAAATGAGATGCAGATTTGCTTTTCTAAATGAATAAGAAAATTAAGAGGAGAAACTAGTTAAGTACGGTCTTTCTCCCGTAACTAAAAAGTAAGACAAAGGAATTAGAGATAAAATGTTAAAAAGGAAAAATGTTCACAAAGTTAAAAGGAGAGTGGTTGCTTGTTGGGCACCAACTTGCAAGCAAAGAAAATGGACTAAATATTCTTCCTCTCTCTTTCTCTCTAGCAAAAATGGGAAAAGAGATGATGATGACAACGACAAAAAATACGAAATACAATAAAAGATGAAGCAACATTAGCTCAACTGACTTAACTCAAATGTGGTATTTGGAGTGTAGAAAAAATTTGATTTTATCAAGAGACTCGTCCTAGCGACTTTTTTCATAGAAGAGAGTAAGAAGATTTTAGAATTCATTCATTTACTAAATACCACAAGAAAAACTAGAGAGATATGGCTTAAGATAGCCAATAATAATAAGTTTAAAGAAATGCAAAGAAGGCAACAAGCTTAAGGATAAAAAAGGACTGAATGGGTCCAAAGAAAATTGTGCTCTCTTCTCCGGTTCAGTCAGTAGCATCAGTTTAGATTCTTGTCTTAGGTCTCTAGAATCATCATCGTGACGTTGATAATCATCATATGTATATGTAAAATAGATATTATGCAAAAACAAGGCAATCAAAATACACAGAGAGAGAGAGAGAAAATGAAGCCATGCGAAATCTTTTCAAATAAGATGTGTCGTTTGAAGAGGGTGATAGTAATACCAGAAAGTAAGTTAACGAAAGCCAGTCAAATTCATTCTTTGTAAGGAGTTGAGAGAAAAGATGGAATTTCCACACGTAATAATGTGGCTTTTCTGCTGTAAATTTAGATACACATTACCCCTACTACTACAAGAACCTCTGGTATAACATAGATGGCTTAATGGCTTTGATGGATGTACATTTGAATGAATGAAGACCTACCTCGGGAAAATCTGTTTGTCCGCTCATCATCGTGATCATAATATGGACTAAATAGGTTTTGCTCGCTACGCTTAACACAAGCTCTAGCTCTGAAACCAAGGACAGAACAAGAATAACGAAGGGTCAAGTCAAGTAGTTAGCTCAAGTTTCAGACTTACTCTCTTTTTCTGTCTTCTGAAAATATACTTTTCACTCTTTCGTAGGGAAACTGGGAAACAGCGAAAGCAACCCGTGCTTTAGTAGCAGTGAGTACACATAGACATGTACATTGTAATTTTATTTGAGTAAGTTGGAGCATCAGTAGTCGCTCTTGTCCATGGTGTAACCCTTACACCCTCGTTTTTTGTATTATGCTCACTTCATTTTGAACCAGAAAAGGCGAAAAGCCCAACTGGAGAAGAAAATGCATGAAGCATTTGAAGTCTGACAAAAGTATATGCATACATGCATGTAGGTTTGGAGTTTGTCCTCGTCTCGTCTTCATCTAGAGAGATGGAAAAGAAAGATGCAACTACTGATGAAGGTGATGATGTTTTTCCTTTTACTTGCCTTTCTCGCCTTCAACTAATTTTCCATGAGAGTAGAGAAGGAAATATACACAAGAGTTTAGAACAATCTAACTGTCGACTTTATGCTCGCCAGCCCTTATTTTCTTCTTGCACAGCTGGAAAATCGAGAAAAACTGGACGGAGCAAAGTTGGATATAAATTAGCATTGCTTTGCATCATGTAATCTTATTAATTTACATATTAATCAACGAATTCTGATTACAGCCCGTAGGTAATTTGCATTAATCCAATAATTGGGCACTGCTCGTTAGAAATTAAAATTAAGAGCTTAATTTATTTACGCGTCCGCCCTAAAATTATGCTGAAATCCAATATTATGGTACAACGAAAATAATCCTCTTCATTTTTCCAAGAGTACATGCGGACACTCGCACAGATATACTGCTCGCAAACCAAGTTAAAAGAGAATGAATCATGTGGAGATACTGAGCCATTCTTCTTCAACCTAGGAAAACAACCTTTCTCTAACATCATCTCATTTTATTCTTCTTTAAATTTTCTTTCTAACTTTTCCAGGCCACATGATGTAAAGCTTGGTGGAAGGAAAAAGGAAATCTCAAATTTTGCATTTCCTTCCACTTCCTCTTTCCCCTTTTTTCTAGACAGTCGCTTGCTTTTCTTAATAGGAGACATAACATCAAGTCATCTTACAAACCGTTCTTATATATGCTTACATTTTACGTCATACTCGTCTTATTCAGCACAAGTGCAAGTGGTAGCTGCCGGCATTGGCTTCTAGCTTTTCTGGCTTGATGTTGCCTCTCGCAAGTCGCCCCTTCCTCTCTTTTTTCCATATGCAAGTGGTTTTGCATGCACCAGCAGCAAAATTTACACATGAGTGGGATCAATGGCGTGCATATGCTTAGGATAAAAAAACAAGAAAACGCATTTTCAATTAAGGTGGCTATATATCAAAAAACACCTTTGATTCTTCATATTCTATCCTAAGTCTGATCTCACTTCACATCATCAGAATCATCATTGTCTTCCTATGAGGTAAAAGCAAGAAAAGCTTTTTCTACGAAAAACCGTGTTCACAATACAAAGCATGCAGGAGTCATAAAATGACTAATCACAATTAAATGAGGAAGAGCCACCTACACATGCGTCTTTCCCAAAATAGTGTAATATGTTAATAAATGTATATCTTTGACTGCTTTAAAATTGTATTTACTTTTAAGAAATTTAATTTAGCTCTTATTGCTTGCCGACGTGCCACAAAAACATGTGCATGTGAAAGTTGAGTGAAGACAGAACCGAAAGAAAAGCTATTCATTCCTTGCAATCGATCTTACACAACTGTTGGCATTGAAAGAGGTACAAAGCACGGTGAGTACTTATGCTGACGAAGAAAGGGTTGCTGCTCACTGTCTTGTCATCATTATCATGAAAATATATTTACGCACAGTTGATCCCATCGCCTATGTACTTGTTTTGAGTCTGGAGTCGCGAGTCATTTCAGTCATTCAGTCAGTACCATTCCAACAGTATCAATATCGTCTTCCCCCTTCTGTTTTTCTATGAATTGAATCATATTATGACAACTTATACGTAAATTACTGGCAAGCACAGTATTAGACATAATCATGTTTGACTATGCAACTTTACATTGAGTGCATATCCTTTGCTCATTTCTCATCATCGCACCTCACCACATATCATCAACAGCTCGATTGTTCTTCACTACACTACATATTATTAGCTAACGCCAACACAACATAACATGGTTGTCTCGTGAAAACTGTGTAAAGTACCACAAAGGAAAGTTAGAAGAGGTGATACGTCGCTAGTTATCCATCCATTCAAATTCAAACGGGACGAAGCGAAGCACTTTCTTTCTGACTAATGTCATGTCTCGAGTTAAATTAAAAGCATACACTGAACCAAACTGAAAAGAGTGACGGTAATGGTAATGGTGGCTACGCAAGGATGATGATGATGACGACAACGACGATAGAAAACTTGACCTGTGTAATTAGTGAGAGGTAAATTAGTTGTCTATAATTTACATAGGATAGGAACAAGCTCATGTTTCTCATTTGGTTGCAGTCAAGCCCTTTCTCCTCTTCGTTAACCCGGACTAATGCTACAACTCCCTTGTTTGCTAAAGCATCATAGGGCAATGCTTAAACTTACTGCTGCTTGCTCTTCGCTTTTCCTCTGGCTCATTTAGTCATTCAACGAGGAAAACTTCAGGCGTGCTGGTGTCGTGTGATATTATGGGGAATGAATGCTCTTCTAAATTAATTGATTGCACAATCATGTCCAAAATAATTCTTATAGCCATAAAATACATCCATGCTTCTCTGCAGAGGAACATCAACATTTTAGGGCTTCTTTAATGCTTTAAATAGGAAATTACTCCAAATAGATATTCTAGTGTCATTCCAAATTATGTACTCGAATAAGTATTAATGCATATATATCTAGTCTAGAAACATATAATATCCAATTCTATCTTTCCTATCCTGCACAGAAAAGTACACTTCATTTCGCAATTTGTACTTATGTAGAAGAAACAAAATAGGATGGACAGAGGCGTTTTTAGCAGTGTTCAATTGACCATCCAATATTTATGCATTAATGATGAGGCCATTAGGGGGCTAATCTGATAATTCCTTTCTCTGATACCCAATCGGCATAATTAAAGCAAACATAAGATAATTGAATATTGGTTTTATACGTGTATAAATAAAATAGTTTTTATATTTAACCACTTCATTTTAGTCCAATCAAACAAAAAATAGAAGGTTTTGAATTAATACGAGTCGTCAACTAAAACATTGTTTAATTTATTTAATGCAATAAAATTTAAAATGAAAAAGTGGGTCTATAAAACTAAACTACACCGAAGCATAATTTTCGTTTAAAAGTTTCTCAGTACATGTTCAAAACCAGACAAAGGACGAAAAACGAAATGGAGGTAGAGAAACCTAACCCATGCATTTATTATTGACGCACATCATATGACGAAAAATTATTGCTGTTAATATTAATGAGGGGATTATTACTGAAAGGTGTACTTATCATAAACATTTTTCAAAGGATTTTATATTATAATTCCACATTAGCCCATTCGTCCATTCAGGTTACCAGACAGAATGTATGAGTACAATGATGGTCATTGAATTGTATGAGAACCTATTCATTAAGTTAATAAGTTCGACATGAGCTTTTATATGTTAATAATATAGAAATGGAATGGTATCACCCCTTGCGCCCAAGTATTTTCGCAAAAATGCTACAGCACGCATATGGATCATATGCCGAGTATTTTTTTAAAATTTAAACAAAATATTCAAAAGCTTAAACATTTATTGTTCATCAGGAAGGAGCTGCCTATTTATGTACCCATCCGCATCAATACTCATAAACATTTTTCAAAGGATTTTATATTATAATTCCACATTAGCCCATTCGTCCATTCAGGTTACCAGACAGAATGTATGAGTACAATGATGGTCATTGAATTGTATGAGAACCCATTCATTAAGTTAATAAGTTCGACATGAGCTTTTATATGTTAATAATATAGGAATGGAATGGTATCACCCCTTGCGCCCAAGTATTTTCGCAAAAATGCTACTTTGTTACAGCACGCATATGGATCATATGCCGAGTATTTTTTTTAAATTGAAACAAAATATTCAAAAGCTTAAACATTTATTGTTCATCAGGAAGGAGCTGCCTATTTATGTACCCATCCGCATCAATACATTTTGATGCCTGATTATTATGGCTGTAAGGTCCTTCCCAAAACTATTTTATCAAAACTGTTCCAACTCAAACCAATTGTAAATGAAAATAGCGTAATGCAGTTAACTAACATTTTATAACAATCGCCTTGTTCCCCATTTAAAATATCTTCCTGCATAAACCAGTATATTTTCCACACATGCAAAACTTCCCCGTTACGTCAAAGGCTGCCACAAAAGCCTAAATTATCGCAGAAAGTTCCGAATTATATCTTCCAGACTGGGAAGGAATAGAGACAAAAAAATCTATGACATTTTTGTTATCAGAGTAATATCATTATTCCATTTAATGCTTACCGCACAGACAGTTAAAAATAAACTTGGAATGGCATGTAATGCATAATGATATAATGCTCTCGCATATCATTATCTCCTTCATGGTAATCAACGTCATCATTACCATTATTATTCGGCGGTATCGTGAAATGGATGGATGATCACAGTGCATATAAAAACGGGAATGTATATACCTAAGCTTCACATCAATCCACCAGCAGTAGAAAAGCTGATGAAGAGGTACAATGACAAAGAGATATGTCACGACAGTTCACTCTCTGCTCTTAAGCTGAGCAGTCTCCTTTCTTGCAAGGTTTGGTGTGTTGGCAACATTTATCATTTTACCATTATTATTACTACTTTTCCTCTTACTGATTCTTTAGAACTTGTCTTTTTCCTAATAAAATCAAGCTAATAAGAGCAAATGCAAATGAGCACAATAATAATAAGCGACGATGATGAGAAGAATGCCACCACTACCACCGCTACCACACTCATCCACCAAAAAATAATATGTATTCTTCATTATGCATTCTTCTTTCTTCTTCATCAGAATTTTCTGAGCATGCAAGCAAAGCAAAAGCATCCAACTTTTACTCGTGAAAGAGCATTCTGCGTTCCAATTTTGAATTCATAATAATAATTATCTCGACTGCATATGAAATAAATATAAGAGATAACAACAAGTTATACAACTCACAATTAGTCGGATGGAAATGATATGCAATGAGAGAAAATGAAATAATACGAAAGCGGTGGTGGTGGTGTGGCAGTGTAAGGGTAAAACCGAATATTTTTTTTGCAGAAGGAGAACTAGAAGAAGCCAAAAACCGAGAGACTCCTAAAAGGAAAATCCAAAATATAAAATAACTTTACCTCGACTCGTATAAGAGCAGAATGAGTAGAAGATAAGCATGAAAGAGAGAAAACAACGACCCATCTTTGTATCTAAAACCTCTACAAAGCTAAACCTAGCTCTTATTTTTTTTGCTTGGCTGGTTGAACTTACTTATTATGCAAAATATGCTCGTTGGAATAATTATATTGCATGCTTAGCACACAATAGATTGAATGTTGGAATTCATCCAGCCTATAATTAGCAGTTTTACTCTCTTTTCCGAGTATTAAAAAACGCAGGGAATGAAGTGAATGAGTGTGTGATGCCATTATCATCTCCCATTCAAGCTCCCTATATTTTTATAGGTATTTGCTTACCTCGTAAAACAAGGTGCATTATACGGAGCATCATCATCATAATAGCTAGATCCTTGTTATTGTCTTCAGAAGAAGAAAAATTTAATGTTGTATACCTTAAAATAAAGTGTATTTATGAAGTTTGGTATCTCTGCTGAAAACCGCGTTTTTGCTCTGTATTTGAATATGTATATATATGTAATAAAGAGTTGATCTTTTTTATTTCTGTGAAACTACACAGCCCCGTTTGTTTATGGCTGTAAACAGCTCAGCATAGGGAAGTACTAATTTATGCTTGGATTCAAAGGAAATCAGTATAGCCATTCATTAGACATTCCGAGCATCTACGGGGAAGTGCATGCATAAATTAGGAAGAGACGCTGATCAAATGGGAACAATAGCAATGAATTAAATGTGAACAATTCAACGAAATGAACTTAATGCGAATTTCACCATAAAGAACTTCGCGGTAGTTTATGTGGTATCAACATAATCCCAACCTCTTTATATTTATACCTCATTTACAAATTATGTCATTTCTTTTCAAGAGGTGCATTACGAACATTCCAATGGGTTATGTGATGAGCATAACCCATGTTTGCTTTGACGATTTTTATTACTCTATTTGATTTTCCATAAAAAGTATAAAAGCTTCTTTACTCATTTTCTGAATTGCATTACATCATTTAATTAGCATTTTAATCGTGTGTACACACTATAAATAAGTTTGCATAAAAAATTGAATGTGTTCATTAAAAAAACTCTGTTGGAGGAACTGTACAAGTCAATTAAAACAGAAAGAGCACACATTAGAATCGCATTTTAATGTAATTCATGCAAGATTTTATAAACCATTACTCTCTTGTCAAGTGGGAGCACTGTGCCAGGAAAAATTCAAGCTTTTATTTTATTGTTAATGCCACCCAATTTCAAAAGATTTTCTAATGCGCTGCGGTAAAACTGAACTACTGAAAGGAATTGTTTCAGATTCCAAAAAACACCTCATGATGATAAAAAATCCTCAACATTCCTTGATAAAATAGGGAAAGAGAAAAAAAGAAACATGAATTTAAAAGCAGAACTAAAATCTATAAAAACGTGATGCATTTAAAAGAACATTGCAATTACAAAAAGACCAGCTTTCCTTGCATTTTTTCATCCGATACATGACTTTGGACCGTAAAAGCCCAAAATAACTCTACAGCTATAAAGTAGCTATCATCCGTTTTGTCAGCGGGTGCGATGAAAAAAGAGGAAAGATTAAGATAGACGTGTCATTGGCATTATTGTATCAAAAGGATGAAGTGAGCAATAAGCAACCACCTTTGGATCATGTGCTTATTTTAATGCAATTTACATTTTTAACATCTGGAATCTCCTCAGAATTGAGATGTGCCGATAGGTATTAGGGATCTAACTTCGGGTGAATGTGTGAGTTCCGCAAGGAATATGTTTTCAGCTTTTACCGACGCTTTCAAACAGATTAAAATACTCTTTATTGCAGAATTTTTTATTCATTATTTTCAAAAGAAGACGAGCAAATAAATATTTTTTGTGAGTTTTCTTTTTTTTCGCTACCAACAAACCATGATAAATTTATGTGAATCATATAGTCAGTACATTATTCTCGATTGTGTAAGTAAAGCTCTCTATTAAGCGGAAAGTCGGGTACAGAACGCATTTTTCTTCGTGAAATCCACATTTTGTCGATTTACTCAAGGTGAATGAGGAAAGACAAGAGGGAGCATTGGGAGCACAAGTCGTACATCTTTGTCACTCATGGAATGCATCGAAAACCGTTTGCATAACCTGATAGATTATGCGTCCTCGATGCTGCTTTTACTAAAATCAGTTCATCGTTGATAAGAAATAGTGGAAAAAAATCTCTTTCAAATGTGTGCATTAGAAGAGGTGAGTGAGAAGTACAAAAGCAGGTTGGTTGAACCTCGAAATAGACTATCTTGCTTACCTTACACCATTCCAGCTTAAAACCGTAAAATTTAACTTTATTCTTACATTCACTTTAAAAAATCAATTTCTCCGAGACGAAACTGATTAGGATGAAGAAAATTTTGTACGTAATTTCAAGGTTTTGACAAAATAAATTTGTGTTTTCAAGCTAATTTGGAAAGTCACGTTAGACATAAATTTTTGATAAAATATTGCCATTCTAATATTCAAGTAACAAGCCAATAATAACCTTATGATATGATCATCGTAATAGGAAATATATGGTGTTTTCACATCTCCTAGTCGTGTTGTAGTCATAATAATATTCTGTATAAGCTTTCATTATTACGCAGCAGCCTAATAGAAAACACGAGTATTTTCAGGATGATCAAGAGTAACGAGCATATGCTTACTGAAGTAGAAAATGAGCCTGAGGGACTCCATTAAATGTGTTTTATAGGGGCGATTATACAGCTGCCATTATACACCAGCACCAGAAGTGAAGGATTTTTTTGTGTACTTACCCAATTCTAATTTTCTGGATACATAAAACATGCATAATTTGAACCGGTGGCAAATCGGCATGTCACCATCTCATTTCCTCCCGAAAGTAAGGCAAAAAAAACTTTCCAAAAAACACTGACTAGTTCCCTACTCCTTCGTAATAATATGCTTATTACAGCTAATAATAATATACGGCGACGCTAGCAAGGAACATCACATCACAGGCAAAAGAATGAATAACGATGACGAGTAAGGAGGGAATTAAGAGAGAGTTATATGATTATTATTATCATCATCATAATCATTATTATTATTACTTGTGTGCTTTAGGAAAGAGAGTCCATCAAAATGTAGAGTTGAGTTGTATTGGATCGGCAATCCTTCCTGCCTTTTCGTTAAAGTTTTAATGTCGCCGTCTCCCTGACTCAACAAAACATCAAGTTTGCCAAACACGATGCAAGTATTACAAAAAAATTTTTTTTTGATGGTGATTATGATGATCCTAGTTTTTTCGGTGTTTTTGAGGCACTCACATTTTGCGCGGAGCTCTACCCAAAAAAAGTGAGCAGCAGGCGTAAAGCAGTAAGCAGAATTGCCAGGGAGTAAAATAATATTAGCGATACAATCGTAATGAAAGCTTTGCTTGCTTATTTCTAAAAAAAGTTTTTGAACTGAAGAGAGAAAAGGGAAGAAAGCCCAAGGACCAATGGTATTTCCAATAAAATAGATTATGTCAACATGGCCAACTATTTATAGTCGATTTCTCTCCGTTCCAATTTGATAATGATTTATTTTATGAGCCTAAATTATAGGCTATCCTATGAATTATGTTCAAACACACAGGACAAGAGTGACGGCTCCCTCGCATATATTACCTTCTTCAATTTATATTACACGTTTAAGTCTGCTCGTCTTTACATGCTTAAAAAACATCCTTTAAAAATACGTATCCAGATCTAGACAAGTAGTAAGAAAGAAGAATTACAAACCAACACCATGACATGTGTGCAGAGAGAAATATAAGTTGGGGTTATAATTCTATGCGCGTTCAGCGTCAGTCAGTTGTTGAAAGGGGTAATATATTTATGTATAATTTGTCCTTTTCTTCCTCGTCAGATTAAGCATTACTGTAAGCATGAGATAATCACGGAGCTTTTTCTACACGTCAGCTTTAACAAATTTAATTCGAGAAATACAAAATTTGTAGTTTCGTATCTTTCGTGTTGAAAGAAAATTGCCAATTAAATGTCTTTAAAAATCATAAAATTCAGGGGGCATGCCATTTCTTATATGTCATCTTGGTTTTTGCGTGTGAACCCGATTGCTATTAGATGGGTAATCTGTGAGGATATATTCTCATATCAATATATGTATATATAATCAATCTCATTACAATTGCTACTACTGATGTAATACGTTCCACTCCAAAATAATCCAAATAATGATAAGGAAGAAGATGAGATTATGTGCAGATATTATGAGAAAATACGACTTTGCAGTGATCGTCATGATCAATTTGATTATCATCAAATATACCTAGTAGCTCTTTAGGTATCATTAATTCTTACATTTGGCCATAAAATAATATAATTTACTACCCTTTCGTGGAGGACATATATGTGCGCTTTCACGGAGTGGATCATTTTTTTCCGCAGAGCGTAGCAGCACATATGTTGAATGAATACGACTCATAAATATGCCTTTGAGTTTGTACCACCTTCAGCTACTATTTGGTCCGTGCATTACCGTCAACGTAATAATAATGGAATTAGGGAAAATTATGATGATGGCCACATAAATAAGTGTACGCGATGATTACTCAAAATGTTTTGTGTGTATAAAGTAACGTATTCATGATATGATGATGGGTATTGCAGGTGCCTCCACCTCTTTTTCATAAAGAAGCCTGCGGAGTGTTCGTATTGCTTTCAAATCCATAACTTTCTTCTTCGAGCGCATTAATATGAGATCTCTTGAGTTGTTATTAGCATGAATAAGCAAAATTAAATTATATAATCGTAATAAATAAGCAGAGGAAGGAGAGGCAATAACTGTGTTCAATTTTATTTGTGGGGGCCTGGCTCCTTCTTGTTTTTCTGGTGTTTGTTCTTGCTTTTACTGCGACATTCTACAGCTATTTTGCTATACCGGGAAAGTTGCTGTTGTTGTTGTCGATGCTGATGATGTTGATGATGATAATGATGAGATACTGGCAAAGAGATCTACATCAGACATTATTATAGGCAAAGTTCTCTACTGGGAGGGAGGCAAAAACAACGGTGAGCTGTAGCACTACAAAAATGCTCAAGGCGTAGTAAAATGCATATGAGTAGCTTTGAGAGAGTTATTTGGCAGGTTTCATTATTATAATAAAAACAAAAACGGTCAAAGTTGATATTTTCGGTGAGGAGAGGAAAAAGGTTTGCCTCGTTTCATTTCATACCTATATGATCTACTCCGCCGCGTCGCGACCCAACACCCAAAATATTTCAGGGCAAACGGATTGTTACCGATCAAAAGTAGAAAGGTAGGTATCAAACCAACCCCTAAAAAATCTCTCTCATTCTCCGATAAACATTTATTCCTGCTACTTATTCACTGCTGCCACTTTGATTACGCATAAAATGCCCATTAACTCGGGATGATGTGTACACACACAAGGTCTTTACTTCTTGGGAAAAGTCGACTGCTGGTTCATAACACCATCATCATCAAACCAAGCGTTGAGGAGGAAGAGAATGGACGAGACGAAGAAGGGGTTTTTTCATCCTCTCTTTAGCCAATCTATCAGAACTAAATCAAATTAGCACTAGATATGGGGATATCACTTTGAAGGTATGTGTACATACATACATAACATAGCATGCTTTCTAAATGAAAGAAGATAAGAGAAAAAAACAAAGAGGCATTCGATTTACTGCTTCTGCTAATTTATCTGCATGCCATAGCTCATGGCATGATTCCCTTTCTACGTAACCTTTTGTATTCTTGTATGTCTTCAAAAAGCCTTTTATGCATACATTCCTTTGAGTGTGACTTTGCCCTGGCTGGCATGACTTGGCCCTGCATTCTTTGCAAAGGTACAAGGCAATTCTCATCATCATCATCATGGGCTCAGTCACAACAGTGGAAAGTGTTGTATGTTTTTGGATAGTTGGCTCTGTGCGGCTCCTCGGGTTTCTTCTTTCGCCTTGCTCATTTGCTTTTCATAATGACAATATTGCTGTTTCTTTCGCCTAAGCCAGAAGCTTCTTTCCCTTTTTAATATAATTCAGTCCGGATTGATCGAACTTGCCAATTAACTCAGGCTCGAAGTCATAATTCAGGGAAATGAGCAAGTATATGTGTAATGTAAGACCAGGATAATGCTCGGCTGGAACCCTTTCTCTTCTTCCCTCTCACTTTACTCTGCACCAAAAAATTATTATAAATGGATGGATTGGAAGGTCGTAAACACAACTCTCCAAGTTGTTCGATGTCTTGCTCTCTTTCTCGTTTAATTCAGTGATATAATCACTAACAGATTAGAAGAGGAGGAACTGATTAAGCAGCACAGAAATACATGCATACATTATTAGGTCTAGGCACCAACTCAAACTTTTGGATTTTCCACTGAAACGCTTAATTCTCCAATTACATTGGCATATAAAAACAGAAGAGCAGCAGTAGCAGTGTTTCCCCCTGCATTTATATCGCTCTCTAGATCTGATGACGGACTTGCTAAATACTTATTAAGGATGTAAGTCATAGATGATGCTCTCTAACTTTTATATATATTTTTGGAGACGCTTTTCAAAGATAGTATGCATATCAGGACGATGAGGAGGACACGACCTGACTCTGTCATAGTCATTGGATAGAGTGTATGGAACGTTGTAAAAAGTATTATCTATTTCCCGATGCTATTCCTCCTGACACAGCTCTCTTTCCAACTTTCCAGTCACGTCATGACCAAAAACCTTGTGAAAAAGCTTGTCATTATAATAATGAGAATGATTATCATTGTTCATTCATTTGCTAGCACGCTTTACTATCAACTTGGTACTTTGGATTACAAGAGTGTGCGAGCTTTCCCCCTTTTTTTCTTCTCCGTCTTGGCAGCAGCAAGAATGGGACAATGTTTGGCACTGATATGAGTGTAACGCAACACAGCTAGTCTGCATGGCACGTACAACGGGAGACAAAGCGCACACACAAGGCATTTTAGCTTACAAGTCCATTGAGACGATTACTAGCTTACTTTTGAGATTCGGAACACCACACTATCACCACCGCCAGAATTCATTTTCTTTCTTTTTTTTTTTGTTCACTTCACTCCACACAGGATTTATATTAATGTTGAAAACAAAAAGTGTCTGCGTTTCATGCATCATGTATACGGAATGTATGTGCCAGGCAGTGTGACAAGCAATGGATAAACAAATAAACTAATTCTTTTAAAAATTAAATATACTCCAACCTAACGTTACATACTCTTTTCTCGGTAGAACATGTGTAGTACGAAAGTCATTTACAAGCAAATATAAACAGTTTTGCTTCACTCATCACGGGGAATGCATCAAGTTTGTAGCAAGATTTCCTTTTGAGCTATGCGAGTGGCAAAGAAAGTAAAGAAGTCCGATTGAAAATGTAGCCTTTCCGCTTGCCAAAGTCACCTTTTCCAAACTTTGATGAAAGTTAGCTATTATTATTACTACCACAGAATACAATGTACCTATTTAGGTGAGAGGCACAGAGTCAAAAGGACAAGAACTCTTCTCAAATTCCACGAATTACCGTGAAACTGTGTAAAGCAATTTTCTAGCCCTTTGTAAATCAACATTCCAGAATACTACAAAATATTTTACTTGATCCGAAAAGCAAGTAGCAGCACAAATGTTATGCTATGCTAGTGCATATCTTTTTACTTCAAAAGCATTCACAAGAGAGGTAAGCTGCTGCTGATCCGAGATAGAAGTGGCAACATTACATCGGCTTGAACGACTCGATAATACGGCAAGGTGAAACCACTAACTGCACAGAATGCTAGGCTTCTAATGAATCATTTTCTGTATTATGTCAAGAGCCTCCGACTCTCCATTTTATGGATTCAAAAGAGATGCTTTTGTTGCGATAATGAAATGTATTTACCACGAAACGCTAGATAGTTTTTGGATTAAATTATGCTTATTTGGAAAGGATAAATCAAGTGCAAATTACGCTTTGCTTCAACAACATCAATCCAATTCGAGAAAATGAGCATTTCATTAGGAGATTGGCTTCAGCTAAAAAGCTGTCCAACGAATGTACATAAGTGTTTTTAGGCAACAAATTTTGGTTGGATAAAATTCTATTTTCAACGAAAGTCCGATCAGTTTTTCATTATCCAAAAAAAAAAACGATAATATAAAGCTTTACCAATCACATCAGTTTTGAAC
This sequence comes from Seira musarum, assembly GCA_027743895.1. NCBI lineage: Eukaryota > Metazoa > Arthropoda > Collembola > Entomobryomorpha > Entomobryidae > Seira > Seira musarum. The sequence continues at coordinate 5,343 of JAHZMX010000932.1, read as the reverse complement.
ATAAGTACGTACTAGTAACAACAACAATGTTAATTTTTAAAGGCAGGCAATAATAACCATTACCATTTTAAATAAAAATTAATAAGAAGAGCGATTTCGAAAATGAGATACTCAAGAACCAAGGGTAGGGTTTGATCAGTCGATAAGAAGCAAAATTTCAGACTGGTTTATTTATCACAAACAACGGAGAAATTATTTTTCCTGGAATGCTTCATTACTCAATTAGGTACATGGTAGTAAAGCTGTACAGCTCAATGATTAAGGCTATCCTTACTTTTTACGTAGCTAGGATTAACTAGGGTATCTTTTTTTCCAACGTAAAAATGAAAAAAAGGAGGCATGATTCAGTTATTCCTGAGAACACGTAGTATTTCCCAATCCAATGCACGAAAAAAAGGTGAGCGAATTGTAAATGAATCGAACCTCTCCACTGCGTGTTTGCTTGGCTCATCCCTCAAACCTGCCCCAATGTACAAGCTGGTTTATGTAGTTTTTGTCTGACATACATTAAATATGCGAAGAAGATTATGATAATAACAACCTCTGGAACAAGAACTGATAACGTGATGACGACTTTCCTTAGTCTCCAACTCAATCATGGGCTAAATCATACGATTTATTTCTTACAGTGGAAAATTTGATTCCATAATCAGATCCCAAGCAGACTAGACAGTTAAATTGATTAGTATAGATTTACAGCTTAACATTGATATTGATACACTAATTTACTTAAGCTACCCTCATTCTTCAGAGTTACAAACTAAAGTTCCATTTTCGCTACCACGATTGCAAAAACACTTACAGATAAGTACACACTTGTTATTGTTCATGCAGTTTAAACTGATCAATTTATTTATTTATTTATCATTCTTCAAAGTTACAAACTAAAGTTCCATTTTCGCTACCACGATTGCAAAAACACTTACAGATAAGTACACACTTGTTATTGTTCATGCAGTTTAAACTGATCAATTTATTTATTTATTTAACTTCATAAGGTTTTGTTACATAAAGTCAGACTTATTTCAATTAGTTCTACTAATTCCTATGAACATTTGTTTGTATATTGTGTTGTTAGTTATGGAGAACGTGTTTCCTTAATCTTTAGAAACCCCGACATCAAAATCCAGCAAACAAAAGCAATTCTTTTATATTTTTTTCAACTTAATTTACAGAAAAATTTCCCTTCTGCATAGATTTCGATAACAAAAATAATATTTATTTTTAATCGCCCTTACTTATTTTCATTTCTACTCTCACGATTTTATGAAATCCCGGATGCATCACATAAGTAAATCGTAGCATTCCATATCGCTTTAGTTTTGCAGCATTCACAATATGAAAACTGATTTTTAATGAATACTTAACGAAAATATATCGAGATGAAAAAACACGATACGGAGGAGAAGGACTGTATGCGTTTATCATATAATCCATCATTTCACCTTCAGCTATAATTTGCTATTTAACTAGTGCACAATTAATGATGATAATAATGTTGAATTGTATTCCATATAATTTTCAATGGTGACTTAAACCAGTTGGAGCGTATCGGCAAAAAAAGAGGCTGAAACTCTCCTCCTTTCCCTCCTTTGCGCAGCACCAAGATATTTTTTTTTCGATTACCTAAGTAAGTGAAGTGAATGTGTGGTTGTTGTATTCTTCTCGCACCTCATAACGTTTAAATATAATTTTAATAGCTAGTCTTCGCTAAGTTATTTCCCAAGCCACATGTTCTTGCTATTCACTACGCAATATTCACATTTGAGATGAGTGGTATTCTAGTCCACGTAGTGAAGAATATACCTGATTAAAGACTGTTTAGATTATGAACCACTTATTATATATTTTTTGCGGAATTTCCTGTTGGAATTGACTTGAAAATTGGTTTTTCTTACGAAACAAGACTAGTATTACTTGAGCAAGACGGAAAACGGGGAGAGACAAGGTGTTCTAAACAATAATAATTAATGAGATATTAAAATGCGATTTAAATTAATTTTTACCCACACCAATGTAAAAAGTAAAGACGTTCGTATTACCGGGAAATTGATGGCTGAAATTAGCGTGTAATTAAGGACTCTCTCGCTGGATCTCTAACCACAACCAGTCATCATTATCGCAAACACCATTAATTATTACTGAGATAAAAATCATCCATGTGAATAATACTGCTAATAATAATACACTTATGTTTCACATTTTTTTCGCAATGCACACGTCCCCGCTCATCTTACCTTTACTTGGTAAAGATAAGGAATACCTGAATGCATTTAAGATTGGATCAAGGGGATGGGGATGGTTTGTTAGATGGATGAATGACTACACTGAAAATGATGTGTGTTATATTTAGAAATAAAAAAAAATTACATGACCGACTCAACATAACAAACTGCATTGTAACAAATGGCAGGAAAAACAAGAAGAAAAAATAATAATAATGAACGAAAATTAGAAACGTTTCTCAAAGCCAACTCAAAATATATAATTTCATTTCCTCAAAAAAAGATATGCACCAACCACACACGTATTCAGCCTAGAAACTGGTATTCATACGCAGGAAATGAATGCACTATCTATTATTAAAATTAGCATTTAATTTAAGTCCTCCTATCTTAAAAAACAAGCAAAAACTTGCTAAACTGAAGGTAGTAGCAGTGGTTATGGTTGGCGTGAAAAAAAGAATAAAAATAAATATGAGAAGACGAACATAATATGCAGCAAGAGGATAACAATAGGAAAAAGAATATTAGGTGAGAATAACAAACTGCTCCTATTTCGTTCGTCTTCAAAATTTATTAATAACACATACATACATAGGTATTTATGATGATTTAAATTACCCCCTATTGATACCTTTTTTTCCTGCGTTTCAAAAATTCACATAAACCATCTTATCCATTTGTGAAACTTTAGGTGCATATGTGGGTGCTGGTTACAATAGGCATAATAAAAAATGAGAGATGTGAAAAGTAGAAGTATTATAGAGGATATATGGCCAATTATGTGACTCTACCTCTCTTACACAATCCTTTAAAGACTCGTTTAATGATAATTGATGTAATTGCTGGTAAGAACATCAGGAATCTCTCTAAACAAATCCTTCTTCAATGTGGGCATAATCCAGCATTAATTACAATAATTGCTACTCTCTTCGCATTTTTTTTTCTTTAAAAATATTGAAAATGCCAATAACATTCTATTAAAACTGATATAAAATGTATACAGTAGTATAGGTAGAAAAAATAAACAGGTGCATATCATTTCTGAAACTTTCTTGTTGAGTGGGTAAATAATCACAAAGAAATGTGTGTGGCACAGCATAATCATGTGGATATTAGCTTAATACTTAAACCCACGATAGGTAGTTTCATTCTGTCTTGTTATTCTTTTGAAATCAACTTAAAAGCGAGTAAAATTGGGCAAAAAAAAATGTTTATCATTTCTTCTAACTTTAAATGAAGATGAATAGATCATTTTGATGATCCCTGATATATTTTAAACACGGGAGTTTGAAGACTTTAATTGCTGACAATGAATTTTATGCAACGTATTTTGGCGTTTTATTATCTCAATCATTACGTAGCACTATTGCGTGTACTTGAGCGTTTGTCTTCCTGTCAAAGTGCCAATGCATACATCGTGATGAGTGAGTTGATGATTGTCCCGAGTCCGAGGAAAGGGTGCACCCTTGCCAACTTGCACGCTTCTTTTCGACAAGTTACTGTTATAGTTATGACTTTATGCTAATAAGTTGCACATCCTGTGATAATGCGCATAAAATAATATTTACATACGTTCCGAGGAAAGGGTGCACCCTTGCCAACTTGCACGCTTCTTTTCGACAAGTTACTGTTATAGTTATGACTTTATGCTAATAAGTTGCACATCCTGTGATAATGCGCATAGAATAATATTTACATACGTGATCTTAATCGCAACATGATACATGCCGAACAAGTTCATTTCATTATAAAATATGTAAACAAACCAATTCAATGTCTTCGATGTAATTTTTTATTAGAAGCCTGCACGCTTCCTCCTACATTTTGTATTTAGAATTCGGATTTACATATAAGCTACTAATTCCTGCTGGTTTCCCTAGTCCGCACTAATTTACAATTTTTAAAAGAATATTTTACTATTCAAGTTTTATTCTTTATTTAATAGAGCTCCCGCTGTTTACTTCCTTAATTGAGAATTTTTTTTTGGCTACTTCACTAGTTTTCGGTCGATAAGAGATAAATATCTTGCTTGATATTTTTGTCCGATATAATTTTGACTTGGACATGTAGCTTCACTGCATANTAATTTTTTATTAAAAGCCTGCACGCTTCCTCCTACATTTTGTATTTAGAATTCGGATTTTACATATAAGCTACTAATTCCTGCTGGTTTCCCTAGTCCGCACTAATTTACAATTTTTAAAAGAATATTTTACTATTCAAGTTTATTCTTTATTTAATAGAGCTCCCGCTGTTTACTTCCTTAATTGAGAATTTTTTTGGCTACTTCACTAGTTTTCGGTCGATAAGAGATAAATATCTTGCTTGATATTTTTGTCCGATATAATTTTGACTTGGACGTGTAGCTTCACTGCATAAAAAAAAGTTTACGGCCACGTTTGACGTACAAGCATGGGTAATGATATTAACCCGTAATAATTTTCAATTTATTCAAAAGAATCTAGCATATTATGTAGAGCAGTAAAAAAATACTGGGGTTCTGTTCCTATATGCAGAATAGAATAGAATAGAATAGCAATCAAAATCCTTATTACACCCTTTACTTAATCCAAACCTAAAAATTATGCGTCCTCCTGATAAATGATTGAGCATTGACTTCAATACATGACTGTCGATTCCCAAACATGCACATTCCTCGTAAACATAATTCAAATGGAAATGAAAATACAACGTGAACAAAAATAAATGACATTCAAAATTGGATTGAATTATCGGGAAAATGAAAATAATTTATCCAAACAGGTCCACACAACGTCATTATCATAATCATGGTCATTTGCCAGTAGAAGTTGATTCAGATGAATTTTCATAATTTTTGTTGTTCCCCTTATCCCTTGTGCAATCTTATAACCTTCGAATCGTACGGGTACCATCTATCTATCTATCATTAATTTTTTTGCTTGGCCATATATCATAAGCAGTTTAGAAATTTCAAATAGGAATATAATTATAATGAATTATGGAGAGAAACGAAATACCTATATTGTATAAATCCAAACGGGCATGAAGACGTAGGCACACTGGTAAAGATAAGTGGTTATGACTGCATCATAAAATGCATATCAGCACAGCATAATTTTTTATATGAGATGGACTT
>JAHZMX010000931.1:0-34416 GCA_027743895.1 Seira musarum | reverse complement strand
CTTCTTCTTACAGGAAGCCAATATTTGCGTGAGACCTTACATAAAACTGAAATAGACAGTTTTTCGTGTGCCGTTGCTCTTTGAATGTGTGATGGGAGTATATGAGCGTGTAGAGTCTAACGTACATTTTTGCATTGCAAAAACATTATGACTTTGCAATATTCTTTGTGAAAAACATTGAAAATAATAGTTCACATAAGTACATTACATCATCTTCAGCCAATACAGCATTTCCTTATTACCTCAAACAGTTTCTGTTTCGTCCTGCCTGACATTTCGTCTTTTCATGCACGCAAAAAAAAAAAAAAATAATCATTTTTACTTTCATTCAAAATTATTCGACGGTTGTAAGTTCTTTATGAAACAGTCCTCGATCTAAAGGCTAAACCTGTTAGATCCAACTGGATAATAAGAAAAGAAAATATTATTTGAAAAACGAAATGAAAATCATTTTCAATTTACTTTAATTAAAATTATATCATGATTGCGAGATTTTTTTAGGAGCCATGAAAAATGCCTTAAAATATTTACCAAAACGCTCTGACAAACTGGACCAATGAATGAGATGCCTTCGTAGATGGCTAACACTCATGTTGGTCACAGCCTTAGGTAGTTCCATCATCGCCACAAAATTAACCGACGCCACTCCACCATCTTAATTCATTTTTTGAACTTTACTCTGCACACAGGAAATAAGGATCGAGTTGTATGCTCAAATAACAAATTTTTGTATGTTTTTATGTGGCATGTGTGGGTTTCAATTCAACGAATCATATTTTTCTGTTAAAAGTGACCAAGGCTAGTTCGAGGTAGCACCAGATAAATATAAAAAGAGTAATTGTTTGTATCATCATAATAATACTTAGCGAAAAAAAATGTGGTGGCTTCATTTCGAGTTTTGCCTGATACACCAAAGCGCACAGTGTTTTACATGGTCCCCTGATGTTGATAGGATGTATTTGTGATGTACGACTGTTGGTTGAGAGGGCGGAAATGAGAGATTGCCACATGGAATATAATTTTCATGGTTGGGCTAATCAGTCTTTGTGCGATACTGCTGCTGCTGTGTCAAAGTCTTGTCCTCCATATTTTGATTATGAGAGTTTACGTTCCTTCTGTTTGAGTTAAACTTTGTATGCGAAGAGGAGACAGGACAGGACTAACAACCATCACCAATTGCATTGGAGATCTTCCACACGATCACTATCCTCATCATCATCAGCACAAATTTTAATCTCTTGATGGTTGAGCGTTGAGACTGGGACTGGACGCGCCTTTGATGTTCATTTGTTATTATTAGAATTATTTATGATGCATGATGAATGAGAAGAGTAGTGGTGGATTGGATGTAATCAAATATGCTCTGGAGTTGAAAGCAGGACAAAATGTGTTTGCGTGTGCACAAATTCATAATGCAGGAGGTCTCATACATCCAAAATTTTCTCTCCTCTTTTCTGCTTTGAGGAATGGGAAATATGCTGACTCCATGTAAAATATTAATTTTACCAGAACGATATTTTTGGCAGCAAAATTCAATTTTGAAATCGAAACATTCTGTTTTTTGGATACGATCTAATTCATTTCACAATAGAATTATGTCATACCATTTCCAGTAATTCCAACACGCAACTCAGGATGTATAATGATTGTTTGTGACCCTTGCTTGCTAAAAGTCCATGGAAGCAATGTTGCAATTCAGAACGGCCAAGTCATCTCATCATGCAACACAACAAATAGTAACAACCTCCCTGGCTTCATCTCTTACATAAAACAAACTTTACAATGCACATGCATGCAGAAAGTTTCATTCAACTCACTCTATTTAATTCACTTAAAAGAATAGGGCGGTGAAGTTTTTTTAAAAACATCGATTGTGTATTCACCAGAAATAACAGTTTTTCCCATTACGACTGTCATGTCATGCCATACGATATGTCTCGGTTTGTCCGATCACCAAACCCATTTACAAAACTTGAATTGCATTTCTACATTTCCTCTTTGAGTACCTCTTGCCATGAGGTGGTGTTTCTTTATTGAAATGTCTTTTGCCGCTAATTTTTCACCTATTTGCATGAAGGCTCTGGAGAATTGCATGAACTTCCTAAGATCGATATTGTTGTAGCTGTTGGCAATATCCAATGCAAGCGAGACTGACTGACTGGAGGCCATGTACCTGGACAACCTCCTGTGCTGACGGCGAAAACGGAAACTGTGTGTCAAAACCAGGTCTTATAACCGACCATGTCATGCAACAATTTTAGGACGCGATATTTATGCATCGTTAAACGAACACAATCAAATAGTGAACAATTACACTCAGCCACGCATAGTCACCTTCTCGTAGATCCATAGCTTGTTTCACAAGGAAAAAAATAAATATATTCTCAATGCCGCACCATCACATTTCAACACCCGTAGAAAATTAAGCAAAAAGAAAAGGTTACTCCCAAGTCCCAGTAGTAGTAGTAGTACCTGCTGAAAATGATTATGATTATTGCGCAACACAAAAAACAGCTTTGCAAAATTGGTATGTGATGTAAATAGGGTGAAATAAAGAGGATTTGATGCCGCCCCGTTTTCCTAGAAGTACGACTAGACCTTTCCTCGTTTTTTTTTGCAATATTTAAACCCTCAAAATATCATGGAACGGGGTTATCATTATCATCATCATCATCACAAATTTTAGCGGAATGGAAAGAAAGGAACAATTTTTTTGGTGCTTGACTCCAACTCTTCATTTATTTTCATGTCATAAATGTAGAATGCGGATGGAATGGAGGATAAAAATATGCTAATGTTATTATCGCATATTACTGTTATTGCTGCAGTGTCATCCTGTGTGTTCCTCTTCTCTCTCTCGCTCCAGTCTCCAGCTATTATTGCTATTGTTTACGCAGCAATAGAAAATGCCAAAAGGAGAAGCAGACCAGGACATAATTTTGTTTCCTGATTAGAATATCAATGCATTTTCTTCGTTCCTTTTTTCATTTCCCAGAAAGATGTTATGTTATGACTATGACTTTTATCATTTGAAGGAAAGGGAAAATTGTGCCAAAAATGTTGATCCTCCCATGTCAAAATCCAATGGCCGGAGAACAAAGAAAGATTGCATGTACCAGATGGATTACTTCAAACAGCAGTTGACTTTTCCCTAAGCAAAGAGGATGAAAAACGCGGAGGAATGCCAAGAAGTTCACTGCTCAGTGCTCACTCACCAATTTCTAGTATTTTTTATCATCTACGCATCATCAAGGAGAAACTTCCCATGAATTTTTTTTTGTGGAATACTATACTACTAACAATAAGACAGTTTCCCCATCACATCATCATCATCCATGGCCAAATAATTTTGAGAGAAAATGAGAAATATGATAATTATGAAAGCAGGAATTTCAGTAAACAATCTTCATTTCACTTGCGGAAATATTCTTTCATCTATTTAACACAGGTTATTCATATTTCAAAAATTGTTTATCTTTATGTTTATGATCATCATTACAGATTTTTCATCCGGAGGTCATGCTAGAAAAAAAGCGGGTTGAGGTCAATCCATGCGAGCAAAAGCCGACAGAAAGAAAGGGAAACAAAAATTTCCTTCAGCCTCATTTCATGTTGATCCAACAAAGAAAAATCCTTGCCCGCGTATCAACTTCAACTCGTCCTACGTATGGTGCGTGTCTGCCTGCAAGCTGCTATTTTTCCCTAGATTTTTTTTTTAAATGATCGAAACCATATGACGTTTGCAAGGAGAAATTCCTGCATTAGCACTTTTTACTCTCGCCCAGTTTTGCAACATTTTTTTGCAACAAAACCTCTTCTTATTTACAAGGAATATCTCTGCTTACCTACGTGGTTCTTAGGTTTTCACCCCACTTGCATGATGTCTTTGCATATGGCATGAACTTTGCATGTGATCATGATCACATCAATGCACGAGTCTTTGTCTCTTTTTTGTCTTCCTACTTTTTTTTCAAATCTATCACCAGTTCACTTCAGTGATGCACGTCCACTGTCTACATAATGCGCAATACACTCATTTACTTACTAACGATAAGTAGCATCGTCATTAACATCTGTGTCAAAACAACATTGAAATTTGATAACTCTGTTGGATGAATGACTCGCGTTCAGTTTTGTGTACAAACATTTCCATTGCTTATTTTAGACATGTTATTTGGTCTGTTAGGCTATACTTATTTCTATCCATGTGTGTGTAATCAGTAAAAGTAAATGTGTTTTGTTGTAAAAAGAAAAGAGATGAGTGGAGCATTGACTGATTTGACACTCTTCAAAATCAATCCAGACCAATTCAAGATCCTACTCACTACTTAACCAAAAATACCAATCAATTCCAGTTGTCAAACACTCTACTTAATTATCAGATTTATGAAGCTATCCAACATGCCAATTTTGAAGAATGCATCTATTCAGCTTATGACTTGCTTGCGCAATAAAGGCATAGGATGACACATTTCCAACGATTTTAGCTGTTGGTGTCCCGTTTCTCCAGAATGCGCTCGCACTTAAATTATGATGAATGAAAGGAGAATAAAAGGTCGCATTTTTCTATCAAATTACAAAGTGATACATATTGCACATTAATCAAATGTACCTATTTGACTTTGCATGTCATAAAGTACCTAAAAGCCAATCATGAAAGAGTTTTTAAGCTATTTCTGTGCCGTTTGTCCTCCTCCCTTCCGTTCCAACCTTGCTTCATTCGTTTATTCTTACGAATATTTTTTTTCCAAGTAGAAACTATGCAAGGTCCAACCCAACCTGACTCAGATAATGTAATACTGTTTAATAAATATTAAATGCAAAAGGTAAGGAAACCTTTGAAAATCTGGCACGAATTTGGAAAACATGTGCATTTTTTCTTCCTTTCGAAGAAAAAACATCAATACAGATAGCTATGAATATACATACATTTATATGTATTTACGTCGATATGCTTATATGTGCTTGTGCTTTTTCCTATGTATGCTTTCTTTGTTTTTAGCTCATAATATTTACTTGGGTGGTGGTGAGCTATTGGAATGATGAGCTGCTCAGGTCAAGTCACGTCGATATCATCAAAAGAAACTTTTTCCCTGAAATGGAGCAATGTACATAAAAATCAAAGAAGTTTTTTTTACGTGTTCCGCTTGGATAAAAACAAACTGGAAGCGATCAAGAAGCGTAGGAAAAAGACGAGTATCGTTTTGTGCTATCATCTAAATCATGTTGATGGTGATGGTCACGTCTTTCACATTTTTATTATTAGATCTTATGTCTTTAACATGATAGCAATCACATGCTTCGATACGATCGCCACACACAACACATGGAGTACATACTTTCATTGGAAGTAGAAAAGTAGCAAATTGTATCTAATAATACCAAAAAAAACATGTTCTTGGAAATGATGGATGGGTACGATTATGGCTTGGCAACTGTGGTGGGGAGGCAAACTTTGCGAAAAAAAGTGATATCATCAGCAATCATAATGCTTCGATTATCAAAACAAAACTGCAGCTAGCTTATTCTATACAAGGTTAAAAAAGAACGACGGACAAACAAGGATTCATACCTACATGATATGGGTGACCCCACATTCGTTAACAAAAATTAGATTAATGTAAATACAATATTGCATGATATTTCTTATTTGAATCCATATAATATACAATGTTAATGTTCACCTCTTTCACGTTACGTGTGGAATGTAATTGGATGTCATCTAAAGTCTAACCAAAAGTTTCTATTACGGACGTCAAATGAAAATGCTCGTACTTAATAACCCTATTTACTAGATTCGTTGCTTAAATGTCAAGGAATAAAAACATGATTTGATTAAGACACCCTGGAAAAGTTTACCTCCTACTGTTTTCTACAATGTAGCATTAGTTTATGCATCCACGCTCTGATTATTATCCGAGTAGATTGAACCTACCACTACGTGTGAGTTAACGTGAGTAGCAACTGTAGTAAGCACCTAAATACACATTAAAAAGCTCTATGACGTTTCCAATTTTTCTCTTTGAGTCATTGGGTCTGAAAAACATGAGCAGTTCCTGAGGCTCACCATTCAGACAAGAGAAGTAGAATGGATCCGCTCAGCTCTTCACTTAACATAATCTAATTAGACGATGCATAATTAGGAAGACAGGAGCTCCGTCAAAGTAACAGCGAAAAACGAAAGCAGACAATAGAATCGGAGCGGATCCAAAAGGGCTCCATGATCATGTTCGGAACATATAAGTTCACCAACCTTTCGTTTCAAAGAAAATTTCTTTAATGCTATCGGCAAACTGACATGAACAAACCTTATTACGAAAATCCATTTAGAAGGACTTATTCTACTACGCATATACCAAAAATTGTTTGGCTGGAGACGTTTGGTAATAATTATAATGAAGAAGTAGGTAACTCTGTAACGTTTATAGCATACTTGAAATGACTGGGGTAATAGTATAAGGAAAATGTAATTACATTTGGCAATTGGAATGTGAATCAGTCGATTTTAAAAGTAACTTTATGGCTTTACTCAGATGTTCTTTTGCTTAAATTACCATGAAGCAAAAAAGTGATGTAGGCAGTTACCAGTTTTGACAAAAATGGCAATTCGAAAGGCATTTGGTTCCAACAGTTTTGTAAAACTTGTAAGTCCATCAATACCTAATTTTCCGTCCTTGTTTCTTGTTTCATTCATTGTAAGTGATTACCTAAAGCTAGTGAAACCATAACTTTAACCCCAATAGGAGAAAAGCGTTTGTCAACTTCTGGTGAAAATTAATTCATACTTTCAAACTCCAAAAAGTTTCCCCGTGGCTTTTATCACACATTTAGACTGTTAATCAAGACGACATTCTAAAGACATCTGATTTCCTTTTTCCCCAGAAAAACTTTTTGTTCCACCTGTGCCACAGGAAATTAATCATTGGAACCATATGTATAATAACTTCCCAAAATTAGTAATGCATCAGTTGGAACAGTTCTAACAAAACTTTGTCGTTTTAACAAAAAACGATTTTGTGGAATGATCTTGCTGGAAAACAAAACAGAATTTTTGTAGCTTAAAGGTGTAGTCAGTCAAGAGTAATTCTGTCTTTAGAAAAGCGACTCTAGGCGTTGTAGCACTTAGCTAAATGACAAATGAAGATGAGGACGTGAGCCACCTTTCTAAAAGTCACTCAAAATGTCAAGAACTTCTTCTCGTTTCATTAGACTTTGTTCTTGTTACGTGGGCTAAAATAACAACACATGGCGCAGAGAGTAGAAGTTTGTAGATTGAATCATCACATGTGCCATATATCACACCACACAAAAGCTGAGAGCATCATCCATTTATTAACTAGCCACTGACGTTTATGACTGACTTGCATTGAACAAATATTATAAGATTGAAAATAAAGTAGCCCAAACGAGATGGGATGATGATGATCATCCTTGTGACTTGTGAGTTATTACGAAAAAGTTTGGCTTCCATGAATGGTCAAGTGAATTCAATGACTTTTTATTTCAGTCCATAAAACCCATTTGGTTTGTGTTGTACACATTTTTATCCATTCGGATGTAAAATGAACAGAACAGAGAACTTCAAAACTCATGATTTTTATGCTTCAGGGATTCGAGAAGGTTTATTAGATAAAAACGTTTCTGGGTTGAGTGACTGATAAAATTGGCTAATGTGAGAAAAACATCCTCTCTCAGTCTTTCACATGAACTTACATTGACAAAAGGAAAGAAAATCTCGGTATGGTATAACGATTCAGCTCAAAATGCCTAGACTCAAACAATGGAAACTTCTTCATCAGCACCAGAATCACAATGAAATTTAAAGTAAAAGCATGAATAACAAAAAAAATTGGCAAAAGTTTTGTTGGAGAATGACAAAACACTTGATTTTTAATGTATTCAATTAATCTTCCAATCAGTTAAAAAATCGGATTCAATGAATATCCCGAAATATTGTGTAGATGGAGCCATGAAAACCGTAATGAAGAGCTAGACGAGCGAACGGCAGGTGTTCCTTGAGCCATATCCAGCAAGAATCATACAACAGGTACGCAAAAAAAAGCAATCATCATCGTCATCACGTTCCATCCTGTCGTGGCGATGGAATGAGGGAACGCGAACGACCGTTCAAGGTTTCGCATCATTCCAGTGGGTAGCTTGGTCATTAGCCGTCTTATTTAAAGTAAAAGCATGAATAACAAAAAAAATTGGCAAAAGTTTTGTTGGAGAATGACAAAACACTTGATTTTTAATGTATTCAATTAATTTTCCAATCAGTTAAAAAATCGGATTCAATGAATATCCCAAAATATTGTGTAGATGGAGCCATGAAAACCGTAATGAAGACGAGCGAACGGCAGGTGTTCCTTGAGCCATATCCAGCAAAAATCATACAACAGGTACGCAAAAAAGCAATCATCATCATCATCATCACGTTCCATCCTGTCGTGGCGATGGAATGAGGGAACGCGAACGACCGTTCAAGGTTTCGCATCATTCCAGTGGGTAGCTTGGTCATTAGCCGTCTGTCCATGGAAAATAAGATAGAAATCATACCATCACATCACCGCACCGCATTTTACCACACGGCCCGGTCGAATGCGCCATAAATAATTATGTACCTGGTCCCGATAAAAATTCTTTTTTTTATGGGGGAAAACAATTCGCTCACTACTACTACTTTTTCTTCTACGTCTCTTTTTTTTTCTCCCTCTTTTTTTTTGCAAAAAGAGACATGGCTATATTTTGTCCTCCTTCATTCTCCCTTTACCCATCCGACTGAGATAATTAGAATTGGTGACAGAACTTATTCACTCTCAAACAAACAAAACTTTTTTATGATGCAAGCCCAGTCTGTATTAAAGAGATACGTGCTGAGGCATGAATCATCAAAATCACCATTCCACTGAACGAAATTACCGAGTTCTTTACCTATGTAAATTTTCTCAGGATGTGTGATTACAAAGTTACTCACCATGTATTATCTTCATTACCATCATTCTCTTTGTCTGGAAGTCATTGCCTCGCTTTTAAAAAAGTTGAAGGTAAAGAGCGTACCTACCAACATTGCTTTTCTTCACAAAGGCTTTGTGTGGCAATCGTCAACGAGTCAGTTGCAATGCAATCGAGCCATCCATTCCTTTGATTTTTTTCCTTATTTTTGAACATTTTGCAAAAAAAAAATCCCAANGAAGGTAAAGAGCGTACCTACCAACATTGCTTTCCTTCACAAAGGCTTTGTGTAGCAATCGTCAACGAGTCAGTTGCAATGCAATCGAGCCATCCATTCCTTTGATTTTTTTCCTTATTTTTGAACATTTTGCAAAAAAAAAATCCCAACATCAGAGCATTACTTTTGCAGTTCCATTTCCTTTTCATGTTTACTATGAACATAATATTATGTTTGTACGTACTTGGCTCGGGTCTTGGTCGAGGTAGGTAACAAAATCAGAATTTATCAGAACCATCATCAAATTTTAATACGAGCTCACTCATATCATATCAAATCATAGTACAATATACATGTAATACCTACACTTCGCATGTAATCAGCCCACCTGCTTTTTGGCTTAAAGACAAAGAAAAGGAAAAAGATGTCATTATGGCCAGTAGCGAAATAATCATGTAACATTATTTCATTGGATCCAAAATCCCATTATCATACACTCTGATTTTTTCGATCTCTGTCTGCCATTTGGTAGAAAAACAATGAAAAATTACCAACCCTTGGATTTGCTAAACGAAGAAGTCATGAACGTGTGAGAACAGGAGCAAAAGCAAAAACGTAATAAGGTTTTTCTAAACGCTTCACTTGGGCAGAGTGTGAGAGTGATGAAGTAACTATTTTTTTCTCTCTTTGCTCATTACATAAAAAAATTACCTATGCAAAAAATATGCATAATAATTTTCATTTTCATACTACATATACCCAACCCTTGAAAGGTGGTGTACAGCATCAAAATGTTACTAAAATATAGCATTGATTGTGGAAATGATAAGTCCTAAAAAATTGAGTAGTTCCTTCCTTGTGGTTTTCATTCGCTTTTAATGTGAGCACAATGTTGATGCGGATGTTTAATTCTCTGTCTGCCATTTGGTAGAAAAACAATGAAAAATTACCAACCCTTGGATTTGCTAAACGAAGAAGTCATGAACGTGTGAGAACAGGAGCTAAAGCAAAAATGTAATAAGGTTTTTCTAAACGCTTCACTTGGGCAGAGTGTGAGAGTGATGAAGTAACTATTTTTTTTTCTCTTTGCTCATTACATAAAAAAATTACCTATGCAAAAAATATACATAATAATTTTCATTTTCATACTACATATATACCCAACCCTTGAAAGGTGGTGTACAGCATCAAATGTTACTAAAATATAGCATTGATTGTGGAAATGATAAGTCCTAAAAATTGAGTAGTTCCTTCCTTGTGGTTTTCATTCGCTTTTAATGTGAGCACAATGTTGATGCGGATGTTTAATCAGCGAACATGTACTACATACGTACGTATTTTTCAGAAAAAGCCTTATTATGGACCGACCAGATGCGAAAGATTTTTAAAAAAAAATGAATGCATGGAACAGTATGGTATATCAAATACTTAAGTATTGAAGAAAAAAGTTTTTGCAAAACAAGTTAAATTTTTACTGCATAACGAATCAGCTAAAACATCACGTTTAACTCCGGGAACGAGTCATTTGCCCATTCGGCTTGCGGTCGACTTGACTCTGACTCCTCGGCTCCTCTCTCCCTCTCTCTCTCTCTTTTCAGTGTTCATGTATATGAAGTAGGTAGAAAAATAATAGTAAAGTAATGATGTAAAATACACTTGACCAGAGAAAAAAATGAGAAAAAGTAGAGTTGAACGTGCTCAATTCATCCATCCATCTCTTTAGAAGAAAAGCAGGGAATGTATGCAATATTAAGGTTATGACAACAACCGGGTTTTTTTCCTTCTCCCTCTTCATCATTCCATCCCCACATCAAAAATGAATTTGAACTAAAGTAACATACGAGCAAAGAAAAAAATATATTGTACGTAAGCATCAGCTTTTTTTTTTGCAAGTCCAAACCAAACAAGTCAGCGTACCTACTTTTAGTAAAAAGGAATAATGGGGTGTTGGTGTTACTCACTTCTCCTTTTTTTATTCGAGAAAGAAATGGAAAGAGTTGCTAAGCCGTGCCGAGGCAATCACACTGATATCCACCTTTCATACTTTGTTTTTTGCTCATGCTTTTGCAGTACACTCATTTTCCCTAAAGATGATTTCTGATGGAGGGAAATGGACTGAATAAGAGGCAACCGGTCGGTCAGTTTTATTTTTTTTTTTTGCATGAGGTCGGATCGAGATCTCCATTTCTTTTTCCTTTGTTTTGTTAAGCTAAGCGACGGACCCAAACGAAAAGCTTGATTTTTTGGCTCCCATTCCATTTCATTATTGCCCAAAAAACCTACTGCTTCTATTACAACAATTATAATGGTAATGGTATAATGCTACTCTTGTTGCAATACCAGTTCCAAAAAAAATACTGGTTCCTTTATCGTACAAACAACACATTAGCCTAATGTCCATCAAGAAGAAAACAAGAATGAAATTTGCATGAGAGAATGTTTGTTCGCCAAGTTCACTTTTCCTTTCTTGGCTCCTGCCTTTCCCCTTTTAGGTGCATTGCAAAAAATGAAAGTGTAGGCAGAGCCCAGAATGTCTGGTACCACAACTACTTACGACTCAAAATTCAGGATCTTCTTTCTTTATTTCAAACTATAGATTTTCGCCATTAAGTCAGCATCAAAAGTTGCCAATTTCTTTGAAATGCAAATGGTAATAGTAATGGGAAGGTATTATGATTATGATTCGGTGTTGATAATTATAATGATGATGATAAAAATGGATTTCATCATGCCGTCATCACTGGAGGGGGAATAACCGCAGAAGTATCATGTCTCTTCAATGTGCCTACTTTGTATTGTTACATTGGACTAAGGAGAGGCAGAGTCAAGTGCTACATTTCGTATTTGTTTTGGCTGAGAGACCAACTTCATTCATTCATTCAGCCGAAGCCAAATCATTAGGCTATAAAGTTAGAAAAAGAGAATCTCGATTCTTCATTTTTTTCGCAAAAAAATACATGATTCGATCTTAGCGTCACGGTATAATATTTTCTCGCAAAATGAAAGGAAAATTACAAACATATGCACGGACTTTTGACTTAAATGCTTGATTGTGGGACGAGAATGAGAATGAATATAAAATGAGGAAAATTTAAAGCCAGGCTCTACGTCATCATCATCATCATCTTGATTCTAATCTTAAAGTCGCAGCGTTATTGAAGCCTAGATTCAAGATTAAGAAGATACAGTCAACCTAAGAGCTGAGCCACCACCACCACCACCGCACATTTATAATGCCATAATGAGATTACATTTGTGCGACGTTTGTGTTGCCTTGCCACGATACGAAAACGTTCACGTCCACCATCCGTACCATCTTGACTGCAGAATGACTATGACACTTTTTCTTCAGATGGACTAGGGAAAACAGTTGGAAACTAGCACGTTCTTGCTTCTTCTACTTCTTCTTCCATCCTCATCGAAAATTTATGTTGCGCTTTATATCATCGTCATCATGCTCATTTTCTATTTAGGATCATCATCACAACCATCATCATCATCAATATCTAAACACTCTAGACAAGAAGATTCACATCACATCCTCCACAAAAATGTATATATATCGTATTCATGGTTGAGTAAAAAGTGAGTAGGATTTTTTCAGACAAAGTCAGTAAAAGAGCAATATCATTAAAGCGTTTGGAAAAACTTGCTTTGTCGCTCGCTCCTGTTACGTATTACGTAGTTTTAGTGCAGTACGTTCATATGTGAAAGAACATGTTGAACAAAACGAGAGAGTGTGAATGTGATCCGACGTGCATACATGCAGTCATGTTGATAAAGATAAAAAAATAGCTTCGAGTCGGCCGACTACCTTAGTTGCTCAGTTCAGCGGCCGAATGCTCTTCGCCAATGTCAGATGTAATAGCACTAGTTACTAGCCTAAACCTAACAATTTATTTTTGTTATTAAAATATTATTCCAAAAAAACGCTGTTGTTGCGCTGCTCGCTGTTCTTTTCAAGAAGAGAATGTTGCGTTGTGAGGAGGACATGACACTGAAAAAAGATTTGGATAATACCGGCTTTACCAGAAAGTACAAATACTAATAGCATCATGATCATCCTCCATTTGGGTGTAGAGCACATATCAAATGAACAAAGAATTTCCATACTTCCTTTTTTAAAGCGTTCTTGAAGAAGACACTATTAAAGTATGCATATACTCTTATAATCAAACCTTTTGATATCAAAATTAGTCCTCGACAAAAGCTTTGCATAGTCATGAAATTCTTTACTAACGAGAGAGAATAAGTGTAATAAGAAAAGTGAAATGATGCGAACAAAAAAAAAACACAAAATCTCAGCAAAAACATTTTGTTTATACGGGAGGAGCGAAAGACGTTTGTTTCTCAGCTCTTGGTTTCTTAAGATGAATGTGAATTCCATCGGTAAGCTCAAGACAGGTAAGCTTCGTAGGTACTTTTAGCTAATGAAATACTTTTTACTTTTGTTACTTACTACGGACGCGAGGCGTGAGTGCCTAAAGCTAAATACATAAAACGCAATCATCATTTATGATTATATCATGGTTTTCATTTCGTGTATTGACTGGACTGGAAGGTAAAAAATGCTTAAGTATTTGACGTTGCTGACAAATGTGTAGGAGAAAAATGTAAGTATGTACTTAAGAGGACTTTGTTCTCATTATTTTCTTGTTCTTTCTTTGTCTGTAAGTGTAGTATTCACGTGTTCCTACAATGATAATTTCACGCTCTAACCAAGAATCTTTTTGATCTTTTTTCACATTTCGTTAAGCTTTCTGGGAATGATGATTATTTTGACGAGAGATGAAAAGAGAGGTTTTGTTATGTAATTACATGAATGAAACGATGCCAAAACGTAATATGAGTTTTGCCAAGATATTAAGATGAAATGATGCCACATCAACAGGATCATTATTGTCATTGATTTTTGTGACACGTAAAATCGACCTACGCGTTAAAGTTCACAAAAATATTCCACACGGGTAACTTACTTTTTCTTTATTTGTCGTGTCTTACATCTACCTTCACTTTCATTTGTTTAAGTATCTAAAAGCAATTCATTAATAGAGGTTTTGTTATGTAATTACATGAATGAAACGATGCCAAAACGTAATATGAGTTTTGCCAAGATATGAAGATGAAATGATGCCACATCAACAGGATCATTATTGTCATTGATTTTTGTGACACGTAAAATCGACCTACGCGTTAAAGTTCACAAAAATATGCCACACGGGTTACTTATTTTTTTCTTTATTTGTCGTCTCTTACATCTACCTTCACTTTCATTTGTTTAAGTATCTAAAAGCAATTCATTAAGAACGCTGAGATTATATTTCCAGGCGTGTAATTAAAACTATCAAAATATTCGTTCATTTTTAGTAAGCTTCAATTGACATACTTTCCAGTTTCTTTCGATCCCGAAACATGACTACAATTTAATGTTTCAGCTCTTCAGTCAGCAGTCGGTTTGAAACTCGTCGATTCTAATCTCTTTTCTAAGTACACTCACTTGTAGTTTTAGTTTTACGCTTACTTTTCAAATAAAACATATTGTAGACTACATTAGATTCCATTTTCTAAAAACTAAGAAAAATCTCGAACGCGGAATGAGGATAAAAGAAGCATTCATTTTTTCTATTTTCGAGTCTTTCTCTGAAACGTAGTTCAACTGACATTAAATCTCACAACCGTTTCTGGTCGCACACTTAGGGTTCTTACTTAGGTCTTATTTATGCCATGCATGCATGCGTAAATGTATTTTAATTCACTTCCACATTTTTATACTCTTTCTCCAAAACAAAATTTGTACAAACTCTTCGCATGAAAGCAAAAGAATTTTGTCATTTGATCATTAGATGCACTTGCCTGCAACTTGTCGCAGTATCAATTGACTATACTCTCGACGACTTTTTTGAATGTAGGTACTTTGCATTCAATAATGTGGCTTTTTATGAAAATTGAAGTGTGCATACATATTTATAAAACGGTGTAGTAAAAAATATATAACCAACATGGATAAACACAACACATGGCATTTGGAGACATTTCACCCGTTGAGCTACGCCATCTTCAACATTTCTGTACGCATAAAAATGCCGTTTTATTTGTATCGATGATCAAACTGCTACATAGAGACATGACAAGAAAAATGCAAACTCACCAAAAGACTTTATCGTTTCCGTACAACTCACTTCACTTTTTGTGATGCATAACACTTTTGGTATCCGTTCTTTTTCATTTCCGTGTGCATATCCTCCCAAAAACACTATTTTTTCTGTGGATCAAGTCAGAGAGAAGAAAGCAAAAAAAAAAACTCTCCGAGCTCTACAGTTAATAGCCTCTTACGTCTAAATTTAGTCCTTTATGTTTTTTCAGTGAATGCGACACTTTTTTCTTATCACATAACCAACTCTGAAGCAACTTACATGTATGCAATAGTTTGTTTTTCTTGCTGCATTGCATTAAGAAAAAAGCCACGAATTTCAAGTGCCATACTATGTACATGCCTTCCCTAATCAGCAATCATATCGGAGCAAGCCAACTATTTTCGGGAAAGTTGAAGATATATACATACTGGAAGAGTCAAATTATATATTATTAAAGTCTTTTACGTTGTGTAGTACTAACATAGTAAAAATCTAATCAAATGATATATAAAAACCACCACATAGAATCTGCATAAAAAAGTTCAAAACTCAGCATTCATAAGATGCTCTCAAGCTAATGAAAAAATAAAAGGCTGGGAATGTTCTACTACTACTTACTACTAAAAACAATAAAAAAAAAGTTTAAAAAAAATTTGGCTACACAAAATTTTTAGTTCAAGTTCCTGTAGTGTCTACTGTCGCTGTCTACGGTTTTTTAAAGTTCATTTTCGTTGTACCTAAAAACTACTAATGAACTTATTTTTAAAATGTATTTTTTAGACTTTTCATTGAATTTTGTTTAAAATTAATTAATCCAATTAACTATAATATGAAGGAGCGATTGATCGTATTTTGATTTATAATGTTCACAAATTGAAAGCAGAGTCTTGTTATTTTCCGTCAGCATTAGAATAATGTTGAGTGTGTGTGCATTATACTTCGACGTATTCATATTCATATTTTTTTCATTTTAGTATTGATTTTATATTATCATTGCATGATCTGTGACGTGTGGTCTTGTTTTCCTTCTAGTGTGATATTGCACAAAAGCAACATCAATTTTAGTCAAATCAATAATAATCTGTCATTGACAAAAGATTATTGTACCTTGATCAATTGAAAAACATATTTTTACATGCATATCAAATCTATTCATTTTTTTCTTGTTCGCATGCAGCAAACCTTCAATATCGATTCAAAACTTGATTGCTTTATGATACACCTGGTGCGAGAAATGAAAGAAATAGGGTGCAATATCAGAATTTTGATTTTCATCATTTTCTCGTTTTATAAGATTGCTGTCTTTCTCCTAACGGGTAAATAGCAATATATGCGTGGTAATGGTAATCATCATGAGTAAACTCCATCATTTTCTCCATATTTTCCCGTTTTTACTGTAAAAATGCTGTTCTAAAGAGTAGCAATTCTTTTTCCTTGTCTTCTGAGGGCAAATAGAATCATGGTTATTGCTACATTCTTTCTTGACGTTTCCCAATTTTTCTAATTGTGATTCAATACCGTCATTGCCCATTCCTACGTGTTGGGTATAATATGGTATAATATGGAGCTACAGGGAAAACATCATTTCCCCAGGACAAAATCAGCATTTCTCGTATTGTAACGCAAAAGCAGAAAATAAATGACGTGACTTTATGAAGCATTTGGTCCTCTAGCTTTTGTATGAATACTTATGAGGAGGAGGAGGACGACGACAAAATAACTTTTTCTGAACAAATCCCCTTTCATTTTTTGAGAAGTTAAGTAGTTTTGAAATAAAGATACTTATTGCTCATGGTTGGTTACATTAGAATTCCTACGTCCACATGAAATATCCACAAGAAGTTTGGTGTAAGGTTATTTCCGCGTAGAGTAAGCAATGCGGCAAAACAAACCTTCCGGCTTTTTCTTGGTTAAAAAAGAAAATACACTCAAGATAATTCTGCTCTCCTTGTTGCGCAATGCGATGCGATGCAATGCACTCCTCTTCACTAACATTACATCAGATCTCGAGAGCACTGTAATCTACTGCAATCGTCTCACTCTTCATCTTCATCATCATCATGATTTGTCATAATCCTTTTTTTCTCCCTCTCTCAAAAACGCTCCTTTGACTCCTCACATATTCCACCTGTATCCACCTCTTCTTCTTCCTCGCCATCATCATAACAATTTTTTTCGTTGTTTTCCCTTACAAATTTTCTTTCATTATTTTCATCCTTTTTTATTCTCACAAGTGCCTCTGGCCTTTTCCCCTTGAGTACGAGAATGATCTTACATGACACGCAGTTCATTCTCATCGCATCACAAAGAACCACTGAAATCAAGATCATTTCAAAGTCAGATAAAGCACCAAAAAAACCGAGAACCATTCGCCATGAAAAAAATGTTTGGGGAGGACGACTATGACGATCATCAAGACTTTAATGCTTCGCGAAATGAGGAAGAAAGGGAGAGAGAGAAGGAGAAAAATGTGATTTTTTCTCTTCATTTTTTCCATTTAGCATCATCATCGTCACTATAATACTTGCATTTATTGTATAACATTGAGTTCATCATCATAGTCATAGGCATCCCCTTTCATCATCGTAGTATGGCCATAGAGTTTCTTGAACTCAATTTTATGTACGCAGCGCACAAAAACTGAAAAAAATCCACCACGGAACGGATATAAGCCCATTATTCTGAAGAGGATGATGTTGATGATGCTAGCGCTGATGTCGTGCGTTTTTATTTACGCTTTTGAAAAAAGAACTTATGAACGCTCTCGCTGATCATTATGCATAAACTGGAAAAAGATGCATGTTACGTTACGTGAGCACCGAAACCAAACTGCTAATAATGATGATCATACAGACTGTAGTAAACCCATCATCACTACAACCACCACTACAACCATGACAAGCCATAATAATAACGAAAGATGAGACTGTTTTTGCCATAAAGTAGCTCCCAAAAATTCAAGTGTTTCAAACAAGAGCAAGACATAACACATAAATAGTTAAAGTCCATCAGTCATTCATTCACTTGTCGCCCATATTTATGCAGTGGTTCATGCATAATGTTCAATGCTCCAAAAAAGTTACTGCTCTGATCCAATGCACTTGGAGAGGAAACAAGTAAGTAGATTGAGAGAAGAGAACAAAAGATATGGAACTTTCGTGAAAAATTTATGCGACAGCGACAGCTTTAGCCTCGTGGATAAATCAAAGCTGTACTAATCCTTTCATTCCATATCAGAACAATATTATGCAAATTCTTAGTAGCCAGCAGATTTCACCTCGCAAAATAAGAGAAGTGTGCTTAGTTTGTGTTTGGCTCTGCTTTTTCCAAAACAAAGTAAAATCAAAAGGGTTATATGCGCAAAGGGGTTATTACCGATAAAATGTAAAGTGGGTAACTCAAGTGGGGCATTTTCATAAGTTTTATTTCATCCAAGCCATTCAGCAAACACTGTTGGCTCCATAGTAAAACTTCAGAAAAGATGTTTTAAGATTGGTGTATTATTCCTTTATGGTTTTTATTCCAGAGTTTTAATTAAGAAAATACGGATAACCTAATCTCAAAGTAGAGAACAGAAAAGAGCCGTGGAGAAATTTGCATGAGCAACTTTTCCCCTTCCAACATTGGGCGAACGACTGATTGTGAATGGTTTTGACTTTGAGTGTGGAAGGATAGATGGATTTGTTGGAAATGACTTTTTGAGTGAAATGAACTGTGCTTTATTCTTTCAAATCTCGCCTCCTCAGAGTACCACACCACAATATCATCATCTCGCCATCGCTGCTGCTATCATCGACCTGCTTCGTTGAAACTACTACGCGTCCGTTTCTTGCTCCTTCCACACTTTTTTTGCATTATGACAAAAAGTTTTTAAAAAAGTAGATTTTTACTCATTATTTGCTCACAAAGTTTGCTCTAAATACGAGAAAAACATCTATCTATCTCGGGCATATGCCACCCCATGAAACAAACATATCACTCCTCACAAGGAAGTGCAAAAATACATTTTGGGACTTAACTAGATTAAACTGACTTCACATATTTTTCTTCTTGATGATGATGAATGAACTTCTGCAGAAAATTATGATATGATGAGGACGGGTGGCATTAATCTTAAGATGATTATGGGGACAATCCAGTGCGCAAATTGATCGAGGTTCAAATTAGCAAGCTCATTATTATCGAGATGACGCATGCGTGATAGGAAGGATATGCATACATAAAGCCTGCTACCTATGTCTCAGCCAATTTCACAATGATAAACGTGATCGGCAATAAAAACATGATGAATATCAGGAAAAATTATTTTTGAATGGGTAAAGAAATTGCTATGTGTGAGCATTTTTTTCTTCTCAAAATTATATCCATTCATAATGTATGCCTGACTTCATTCAAAGATGAGATGATGAAAAGATAGACTTTTTGTGGATTTTGGTTCGTTAATCAAGTACCTACGCATGAAAATTGGGAAAAGGTCTCTTCTCTAAGCTGTACCCTTTCTTATCTTATCTAAACATATGTAATACGTACGTGGTGGTAGTACTTTCAGATTTCCTCCTCTGCTTGTTTTATTGCTCCTAATCCTCCTTGTGCGCGCGGCAACCGGGAGGTCAAACTTCTAAAAAAGGGAATGGTGAATAAAAACGTTACTAATCGTCCTTTACGACTTCTTATATGACAATGCAAAGTAATAATAAAAATCCTATTATCGTACAGTATTTCATTAGTGAAGGCATGGAATTATAAGCCGCCGGGTAAACATGTGGTGGCTCTATCATCGCATCGTACATACAAACGCAGGCCCTTCTCCAATTTTGGGAGGACGTACGTATAGTAGTTTGCGTAATCTTGATCATAATCACGGGGACAAACTTAAAAATGATGAACTTTGCCTTTGCCATTCACATTTGTTTTGTGCGTAGGAAAACAAATTACTGTGACAGAAGACAAAAAAAAACTTTAAAAGTAGTTTGGCCAAGAGCGAATAGGATGACGATGACAATGACTGGTGACAACAAAGGTGGAAGGAAACATCTTAAGAACATGCTCGGTAATATTCAGCACCTGATTACTCACACTGCGTGATTAGGGTTCTCGACTTGCTTCAAGATTAGATTACAAATTTTACCACCGTTTTTAACACCTTTTTTTCTACATCTTTTCTAAACTTCTAACATGTCTTTATGGCTTCGCACATCTGAGCTCACAGTATGGAGCCAAATTTGTATTCAAATTAAGTGGGCTTCTCAATGAAAAAGAACATGCGACTATACACTATACCTGAATAGCAACCAGACTAAAAACTCATGAAAAAAATTTAGAACGTTCCATAATAATCATATGATTTACATGAAATTTGGTGAAATTGCACACTAAATGGCAAATGCCATCATAAATATTGGAATTATCGTATTAAATATGAGACGACGGACGCGACTATCATCTTCGGTGGCAATAGCTCAGTAACAAATGGCATGACATTCTTCTGCTACCGTTAAGTGCCATTAAAACACAAAGTACATATGCGTCGAAACAACTTAAATCAAGACTTTCGTTCACTACATAAATTCCCTTTAAAAATGATGATCAAGAGGGCAATTTTCAGGAAAAATAATTACATTATTGGCTTGATGATAATATGGTTATGATGACATGTTCACAAGAAAACGTTTATTATGCGAATACTTATGCACTGAATCAATTTCTTGGCCTTGTTAAAATCTGGAGGAAGTAGACCCCATCACCAGTTCATATATCCCCACTATCCAATTGCCCTTAACGTAATTGAACCTGGAAAACAAGCAAAATTGAGTCCTATCCACGGATAATGTAACAAATGCCGAAATGCGTAGTTTGTTGTGTTCAACATTTTATTTGATAAAGATCCACAATGATTGAATCTACAAAGCGTTTTGTTGCGATGAAAATGAAATTTGGCTTTACTTTCAAGGTATCGATGCATTAGGCATATGAAATTCCATAGGTTCTTCCTACTCATGAAACATGGTATGGCTTCATTACATTTTCTATAATTTATATTATGCAAGTGACTATCGCGTCATATTCAAAGGACAAAAATTTGATAAAAAGTACTATGAAGAGTCTTCCGTGAATTTCTATGCATAGAATAACTAAATTCAGAGCAGAATATAAGGGAGATGAATCAATAAACGAAATTAGTGTCCCGGTGTAGCAGTGGTACTATCGTAAAGTTGGTCAAATCATGGCACGCAGGTAGGAAAGGCTTACAAACGTGACTTCTTGTTTGTTTTGTACAGGTTCTAGATCTCCCTTGTCGTTCTCGTCGCTTTTTAGTTGTTGTACCTCATGAATAACGAACAAATCCCTCAGCCACCACGAGTTTTGTGTAGGCGTTGCAATGTGATATTTTTTATGGAAAATCCTTCATCTTGATTTCGTTTTCACTAGAGGCAAGGTACAAAGTACCAGAATCTACTTTTTTGTGTCGTTGAAGAAGATACGGGTGCGTAAAATACATGTAGAGGCAGCTGCGTAGAAGACAAAAAAAAACGAATTCTTTTTTGTCAAAAAAAATTGTTCGTTCGTCAGGCTGACAAACGTGCACGAGTAAGCAGAAGCTTTGAATAAATGAAATGAAAACGAGTGACTAATTGCAAATTAGGCAAAGGAAAAAAATGTGCATATAAATAAATATTAGAACTTACAAGCTTTAACCAAATGCATGTATTCATTCGACCATTTAGACGAGATGGCATTCAAAAAGTTAAAAAAAAATCACAGTCAAGCTTGTCAAAGTTATCAGCATGTCTAGTTGTTTTCCATTTTTAAAATGTAAACTTTGTGTCCATACAGTTTGAACCGAACCAGCGTTAGTAGTCAGTAGTGGAAAGGTATAAAACTCAAATTGCGAATGACTGCAAACTGAAGAGCCACGCATAAAACAATGTACTTCATTATAATTATTTGAGTCAACCAAGAACGACTCACCTTCAACATCGTTCATCACCAATTCTACGTTTTTGTCTGAGTTCCGTGGAGCCACGTCGTTTATGCTTCGTTAAAGTTCTCCTTCGTTATATTCCACGCTTTTAGTTAGATGAATGACTATGGTTTTTGCAAAGGAATTTTAAATTGAGACATATGGATATTAAGCATGCTTTTTTGTCTCCACAGTCCTATTAACTTAATACAAAATTTGACTAATTGTGAGCAAATAATGAGAAATGAAAATTAAAACAGAAGTTTGCCGTATACATTTGAATACTAACTCGTTTATGCTGTCCAGAATGAAGTTCATTATTGTAGAATGAAATTTCCCGAAATGGCTTAATTTTCAAATACTCATATGCTTTATGGAAAAAATAATAATCTGAAGGTTAAATCAAAAGACCGAAGCCAGCCCCGTTAGCAAAAGCGGGAATTTTTTCTTCGAATGCTTTTATGTTGTTACATATCCATCTTTCCTATTTCCTGTACAATGTGTGACTTGACAAGTGACAGTATCTTTAGGCGTATTTCACATTACATTTTTGTGTGTCTTCCGCTGAATTTTTTCCTGCGTTGGCCACAAGCCGTTATTTTTGCTCATATCTTGACGGGTCGTTTATTCGTTCCAGGAATTAAACATGCAAACAATGCATCGTAATGATAATGAAACGACACTTTAATTGGCACATGTCATAGCTGCTGCAACCCACCCAATGAAGCTACGAGCGGTTTTTTCTAGCTCGTGTTCTTCATCGCTTTTAAAAATTCTTTAAAACTATTACTGTGCTATGAATGAAGTTAAAATATTGCAAACGTCAAGAATTTAATTAAGTGCTGATAATTATAGGAGAATGCTTATGAGAAAAGAGCAAAGGTTAAAGTCCAACGGACTACTCTATTTCTTCGTTCAATCAAGTCATTCCAGCCAACTCCACGGAGTACCATAAAGAACATGTACATGTACCTATTCATGGGAGATATTTAGGAAGAAGTGAAGATAGGTTAAGCCAAACCAATATGGAATATTAATAAATATTACACATGCCAACTCCAATTGAAACAAGCAAATACAGATAATATAGATTAATCATCATTGATCCATCCTTTTCCTCATTAGAATAAAATTGCAATATGTTTCATGATGGCTTTGTTTTGCCTCTTTGTGTACTAATATATCATGATCATTTTCAAAGGGAGACAGACGGGAGGAAGAAAGTGATAAAACGACATGCAAACATAACGTTACAAATTTCGGACGATATCACCATCATATCTCACTCATTTGCATTTTTCTCCAGCTCGAGTAACGTTGATGACAGTCAGCAATCACGTGCTAAAAATAAGTAAGCTGTTGTACGATAACAAGAGAGGAACAAGCAGCATCATGATGAACGTAACATAAAGACAAAATGACGGTATTTTTATTGAGACGGCACAGCCCAGGGAAATAAACGAGCTTCTCGGTTGACTGATAATAACATGAGAAATGAGAGGACAAGCAGAGGCACGACAAAGTAGATTATCTATATATTAACTTTTTTTTTATTTTCCCAATTTTACAACTTCCAAACCCTATAGTATGATGATTATGGTCATATAGCACATGGCTAAAAAAGCATGTAGGTAGGTTGGTTGACCTCACTCCTTTTCCTTCTGGGAGATCATTCAGCTTTTTGGAAGTATTAATGATCTGTGGCTCATGATATGACTCACGAAACAGACAAACACAACAAAATATATTATGTCGTTATCAACACAAATTTTTTGGCGGAGTATGTGCACGTCCTTTTCTAAAGTGAGGGATGATGATGTGTTGATGATGATGATGATGATTCTCATCCGTTTCGCTCTTCCCTCGACTTTATCTCCAATATGATATGTGCGTGGATCTTTTTTTGAGAGTTTTGTAATAAAATGGTAATTGAACAGATACTCAAATGACATTTTATTCTTCTTTTTACGTTTTTCTGTCGTTATTTTGTGGACAAAAGATGAGTTTGCGTTGCATTCATATACTTCTATGTACCTATGTAACATTTTATTACCACAATTACTATCTCAGGAGTATGTACCAAAGGCAGGTAAGCCGATCACCAATATCCTTGTTATATTTTCTGAAGTGAAAAGAAAGGACTTTTTTATACAAGTTGAAAAAAAATCATGACATTTTTTCATCCGATTATGAACGGCTACAAATAGCTTGTAGTAAAATGTTTGTTTATTATTAACTTTTTTGTTGACTTGTCCCTTTGGATATATCTGATGTGTGGCGGCGATCAGTTGAGCAGTGTCAGTAGGTCACACCTACTCATTCGTTCCATGTTGAGTTTTATTCAATTCATTGTCGATCAATTTTCTTTCCGCTGGTTACGTTGCATTGTTCCTTCGTTAAAAGCAACGCCTAATCATAATCATTGCACTGCCCAATTAAACCAAGCATTCAATTTTTTTCAAATGATCAAATCAAATCAGATAATTTTTAATAAACAAAATACTCATGACCTCTTAAAAAATTCAGAGAAATTATTTGATATTCAATGATGAAAACATGTAACATTTCTGTAAAAAATATTGTCACAAAAAGTTTTATGAATCTTTGCAATAAATTGGCCCTACTATACCATGTCGTTTTTATTGGAAAATCATAATATAAATAAGATTCGATGATGTTAACAAGTCTCATCAGGACAGGATATTGCACAAATTGTCAAAATATTGAAGAGAGAAGGATATTTGAATTGAATTTGCATATAAAAATGGGATTTGCAGTCTTGCAAATGGCGTCTTCACCTCAGTTGGCAAGGACAGTAATAAGCTTCATTGGTTTTCTTTACTGCTTTAGTGATTTTGGACTCGGAAAGATTCTTGTCAGTTCTCGATATTTTCGTTATTTCGGTAACAGTCGTTTTGTTTTATTTGCCTATTCTGCAAGCAAGGTCAGACAAAAAATTTATGCTGCTGCCCCGTCGTCGTCAAGCCGCGTAGACTTGCACTTCACCAACATTCATTGCAGCAATATTAGAGGAATGTAATGAAAATGATGATAATAAACAACAAGAGATATGGCTTAAAGACTGACAAAATTGGAAAGAACACCCGTTGGTTTCCCCAGATCCAATTTCGTTTCCATTGGAATGCAGACTATTGTCAATATGCAGGGAAATCAGTAGAGATCAAATCATCCTCTCTTACAGTCCAACTGACTGACTCGTTTTATTCCTACCAACTTTGATCTTGGCTTAGGCATAGATTTTTATGTCAGTGCAATTTATAAGTTACATGACTATATGAAAAACGGAACTTTCGATGTGTCGTTAAGACTTAATTCGAGCAAGGTTACTAAAATATCCGAATTTTAGTTTTACTTGAGATTTTCTGCCAGAAAACAAATATGAGGGCATATAAATAAGTATACACATGCCTATGCATAGATTTGGTGTTAGTTTAAAGTAGATAAAGGATGAAAACAAAAAAATATATATGATGATGGCAGACGTACGCTGTTTTTGATTCTTGACTAAACTCTACTCCCAGAATCCCACGTTGACAATGAAGTAAACGATGCAGCCAGCCATGATGCCAAGAAAAAAGGTTAGTCACTCCGTCTCCTTTCCCCGTCGTCGTTGTAAGTTGTAGTGGTCTTATCCACGGAAAATGTTTTTCCTTGATAGGCCATATGCCACCCGAGAGACATTCTCACAGCAATATACTTACATACCAAATAAAAGTTGAAGCAAAGCTTAGGAGTAAAAGACGAGAAAAGAGAATGTTTTTGTAGTAAGACTTCGTTCCAAGTATTTAGCCCACATAACGTACTTGGAAAAGGTTGTAGGGAAAATTGTATGTGGATAGAAAAAAAGTTTTTCCAACAGTATCCTCGTCTTCTCCTACTCTCTCAGGCAAACGCCAGTTTTGAGTACAGCACAATGCCATTTTATTGGTAGCCTTCTCCACTCGCACTCGGTACTCTCTCTCTCTTCGCAGTTCACTCACTCTTTCTCCTCACTTTCGAGATTCAATTGAACCTGCTTTACACACGTTAACTATGGCCAAGTTACACAAAAAGGGCGAATCTGGAAGTCTTCGTGAAAAATACCCTTATGCCATGTTAGTCTTATTGGACTAGTATTCCATAGGAATAGGATGCAGAAGTGAAAAAGTTGTTTTTGGGTTACATCGCATCGTCATCATCATCTTCGTCGCAGAGGAATGATGGGGGAAATAAAAAGTGCCGCACTGCTACTATAGTCGAATGCATATATGATACTGTGTGGAAAAGTCGGAGAGTTCCGACGAGAACTATTGCAGTGAGTGGAAAACCCGTTCATTTTTTTTCTTTTTTTTCAGTCCTCCAAAGTCCATTATACTGTCTCTTTCTTATTGCGTTTTTTTGCCATGCAATATTCTTGTTATTCCGTCTCACTCCCGAATTAAACCATATATATTTTATGAGCAGCAGCGCCGGTAATACTCTGTGGAGGTTTTGAACTGGTGCACGAACATGTTTTGCATGAGATGAAAATGAGTTTTCAGTTTTTTAACACGGCCACTGCAAAATATACCTGCACAAAGGAAGAGAAAAACATCGCCAGTTCTGCTTTCCGTCTTGTTGACGATGGTGGTCGTTTACATTTAGGCGTCTTAATTTTTTTCACTGCTTTTTCCATAATCGTAGAAGCATTGCAGCTTATGGTATACAAATTTTGTTACGCTTTTAGTAAACATCCAAATTCAAGCTGACATTCAACTGCATTATGATTCCTTGTCATGATGGCTTTTGCCGCTGTTGCGTTTCTTGTTCAACATATTTTCCCCTCAAAATACCTCGTACAAAGCCCCAAATGAATTGGAAAAGGAGAGGGAACAAACAAGCCTTTCATATTGCGCCTCTTCCAGTTTTGGCTTGTGCACACAACAACAAAAAAATGTATAATCAGTCCATCATCATCGAACAGTCGAGCAACTATTTTTTTCTGCGACTAAACACAACACAGTTTTCGTTCTTATTCTGTGACAAGGACTCTTTTCCTGGAAATGCCAATGCACTTAAAATAGGTTTCCTCGTCAGAGAAAAAGGATGTAGCAGAAAACATGCTCATTTTCCTTTCTCCATGCATAACCACCTCGCCGACTAAACCTAAGCTGGTTTTTTGTTGTCAATCAGGTCATCACAGAAATGCTTTTATGAGAGTCTCTTTTGTTATGTAAAATAAAATATGCAGCCAAATAGGAGCGTGATGCGAGAAGTTTTTTATTTTCACTTTCAGCTTCACCAGGAGTTTGTTCAATGGCAATTAAGAGGGATATGATGGTGCTGATATACAAATGTGAGTTGGTGCAGCAGGATTTCAACTTTCATTTTCATATGTCTTCTGAGGATGGTAACAAGTGTGAGAACAATGTATGCCATGGGGAAAGACCAGAATGATTTAATGGCTTTTTAATGAATCTTCTATGCAATAAAGGAAGAAAAGTTGCCGAGAAAAAGTTGTTTCGGTACACAAATATAATTACAGAACAGGAAATATTTATTATATAGGTCAATATTTAAGCATTGTATAATAATCATCATAAATACATATAAGTATCATATTTTAGAGGATTTATACCTGTTTGACATCATCCCATTTTGAAATGTACACACCAACGCTTTTCTGTTCCAGGATGAGACAATATTCCACCATTTTTTTTATTTCGCTTTTTTTTGTTGTTCTTTATTGAAAACTTCATCAATATATATTTGCAAAATATTTTTTCTTCCAATGATTTCGTTCAATTTCAGATAAAAGATTAAGAATTTGTTTTGTTGTCTCATTCTCTGGGTATGATTATATTTACTCCTTATAAAAAATAACTAAAGTTTTAGATAATAACAAACAATGTTTTTTTATCATCTTGAGTTGGAAAAGGTAGAATATTTTTTTTTGTTCATGGGATTTCATTTTTCAGTGATATTAGTGAAATTCGTCGATGGTGCATCAAACATGAAAAAGTAAAAAAGTTGTGTATTTTTGTTACTGGATTGTTCAAAACGAATAAGTCAGAAGCGAAATGCATAGTAAATATATTCAATGGGATTGTAGGTATTAAAACCATCCCACATCATCATTTTACTAATACTCCATGAATTGCGCGGTGATTATTACAAACGAGAAACAATGTTTTACCATAAACTGAAATGTGAGACACAAAACCCCTAATGTTTAGCACAACTCTTTTTTTATATCAAAACTCAAAAAATTAAAATAAGTTTAAAACATTCTTTGAAGATAAAAATTCGCGTTTTTCTTTCTTCCTGAAAAATGTACAAATATACATAGTAAATATTCCATATTGCCTACAATATAATATCTGGCAAATGCCGTAATCAGAATATATTTATGCATGCAAGTAATAAAAATTATTGTTTTTCTCGGTTTTCAATATTAAAATGTACCATCTATAACAATAAAAAGGATTCTTTTTTCATGTTTGTGTCTACCGTATAAACTGACAGAATAGATGATTTCACAACAACAGTAATAGTAGCATTTTTTTTTGTTTGAAAACTTATAGCTTTTTATGTTTTTAATATTTTTGTTACATACACAGGATTCTGTATTATTATAAATTTGTATATTGTTTTTTTAAGTAATCTTAATTCACTTTTTCATTATGTGTACCGTGCTCAAAGTGTCGTTTTTTTGTTTCCTAAAATTCTATTTTTAGGGGAAATTTAGCTAGATAATTATATGGATTAATTCGAATCTGTTACTAAAAAAATTGATTTTCCTCTCAGTTTCTGTTAATCTATTTCTTGTTTTTCTTTACCCTTACATCTATTGCGCAATTCTAGGTCGGAAGGTAACAGCAGGGTTAATTAAATTAATTTTCTTTATGGCTACGTACAATGAACGTAATTAAAAGTAATGATAAAACACAGACAGATTCAAGTTTCACTAGAGATTATTGTAAAAGAAATTTTTCTCGGGTTAAAATCTACAGGTAAATCTATTTCCCAACGTGGCTTAGCACACTTTGTTTTCCCTATTGTTTGAAGGTATCGATTTGTTGATTCTTTTAGTTTGACCAGCGGAGGAGTCGGATTACAAAACGCATTATTCCCGAAAAAATAAATGAGCGAAATAATCAACGTATTACTGTCTATACTGATTTTTCTGTCCGTCAAAAAATATGTCGCTTGGTACAAACCAAACAATAAAAAAGTACTACGGGCATAAAAGTTTTCAAATAATGCGGTGATGATTAGGTAATAATAATATGATGTAAAATTTGTATTTTTAATATATACTGATGATTTATTCACTACAAAAGTGTGAATACAATGCCTATTTTTAGTACAATTAATTTCTCTTGATAAAGCATGTCAATATCAACATTAGTTTTAAGTTCATGTTTTCGCAGGGTCGAGTAAATCCTATCAATAATATTTTGGGTATACACTATGTACAATAAAAACTTCCATTTTTTTTAATAAGCGGGAAATAAAAATAACTTTTTTAAATATAGTCACTTTCAGTATTTATACAGCATATTTGTTCTACAAAAAAATTTGGCCATAATGATCAAAGTTCTATGCGTTAATATTTTTTTGCCTGTTTTTGGTCTCCCTGTTTTATTTTTATTCTGTTCTGATCCTGGATCAATTTTCATGTAATCATATGCATAATAAAAATGTCTTCCATAAAATAAAGAAATTCCACTTCATTGATTCGAGTATTTTCAGTATGGGATGATTTTTTTTCTATCAATTATAAATGTTATGTAAGTTTGCATAATAAAACTTTTTTTGATTACGAAAACTAGTCATTCAGAAATTCTCTTTCTCTATCACGTTTCCCTTGAAATACGTATGTGAATTATGCCTTTGCCCTGTTATATCATTTGTTATCTGCGTGCACCTTTCATTCAAATTAAATTTTCCGATCCAAGAAGAGACAATTACTGAAACTGTTCTTTCTTTTTTCGTATGGCCAAAAATGAGAAAAAATCAATTGATGTTATGTAACTCTACAGACAGGCAGAATTTAAGACTGTGATGCAAAAAGTTAAAAAAAAGAGAATGCTACGTACACTAGTTTCTTCGGGTAAGGTTACTTGCAACGTTTTTGTTTGTATGAAAGGTCGAAAGCACAATTATTTCAAGATGATGATTCAATTTTTTTTTTGTTCTACGAATAATAACGAAACGATCTAATGTATTAAATGTACAAACTTCTGAAGTTTATATTTTACTTATCCTAACTCGATTCCGATGCATTTATTTCCCTTATTTAGCGTGCCGGCTACGTGACTAATGTGAATGTACTTGGAAATAAAACTTAGGTAAGGGTTTGTAGTATGTAATATTAGTTCACAATAAAAATCTAATTCTGTATTTAATCCTTTGTAAATATATTACTAGTCTTCAATAAATAATCTTTCTTCTTAAAATCTGTTCTTTTGGGTGATAATAATATATCGGTTTTTTGAAATATAACACGCAATATATATAAGTGCGATTTTCGCCTACAAAACTATAATATATTGTGAATTCTTTATCTTAAAAATGCTTTAAACCATAATAATACTCATGAATGAGGGTGGTTGCACCGCGCAAGAATCACTGGTAATGAAATCATGTATAAACATCTCTCGCAATATATTCTGAAGATATAAACACTCTCCTATATCATAATTATTTTTTTTGTATTTTTTTTGTCTACCATTTTTTTTAAATCAATTGATTCCTCACTATACATTTTTAGGAAAATACTCAAAACACTGGAGGATTATACGATTATTGTAGTGTATTAAAATTATTTATTAAGTAGTTTAGCATAAATATGTACAAACGCGTATGTACCTTTTCAAGTCTACGCCCCAGGATTTTCTGCATCTGAGACAAAAACTATAGCAAACCTGGGTAAGATTAGGACCACCTATATAACTAGACTGAAATGAACTAAAATTATTCAAGTCTCTTTTTTACACTTGTAATTTTGTGATTCGATTGCTTGTAAAAAGGATTTACAGAATAGCAGAAGAGCAAGAAAAAAAAGTTTGAAAAGAACAAACAGTCAAACCAAGTCTTATTAAACTCGACATTGTTTCTTGAAATTTTGTATGAGCTTGCCAAACACTAAAAAAACAAACGCATAAGGGGCTAGTGCTGATCTATATTGCTTGTTTACTCAATTATTATTGTTGTTTTTCTTAAATCAAACGTATCAAGCAAGTTGAAAATATTTTTGTTTATTATCTACTTTGTTTTGGATGCCCCCTTAAAAAAATTTGTATCCAAAAATGGTTATGGGTTTTTATAATGTGATTAAACATTTTGTTTATTTTATTTTTCCTAAATTCGTACTCTTGTAAAACAAATGTATATTTCCTGCTTACTTAATGATGGTGACACAATCTTTCCATTATATGCATTCCATGTAGGTCTTTCAAAATTTGGAATCCCCACTTTCACGAGAATCCTTATGCAAAGGAGAATTTTGCTCGTTTTAAATTGTAATCTCTTGCATTCCATAAAGTTCAAAAATGTTCTTTTCTTACTTGGTCTACCGTCATCATACGACCTCAAAATTGGTATTTTCTAAATGTGAATGACATGATAAAAGCATTTATCATCTGTGTAAAAATTTTATGATTAACAGGATGACTATTTAATATTCGTACGATAAAGATTACAGATCATTTTTATCTCATCTTTTTGTTTTGGCTCTTGCTATGCAGTCAAATACATGTCATTTTGGATTGCACTTTTCATTCATTCCAACCCATCCACATTAGTAGGATTACAAAGTATGGATGCCTATAAATACCATGCCATTTCATTCACATCGTCTCACGACACGACCAAAATAAATCATTTCCTTTAACATCCATCATCACACACATTCATGCACTTTATCAAGTTCCATTCAGATCTCAAACAATCCGTATGTTCATAGGCTGCAAGCACGTGTTTCAGGATTGCTAATATGTAGCTCACTTATTTAGTATATTAACCAATATTAATGTTCCAGAATCTTTTAGAAAATTTAGGCTATAAAATGCATATTTAGATTGAAGTTTTTGACTTTCGTATTGATTGTTTCCGAATATCATGATTCCTAAATGATCTACTTACCTATCTAATATTATTCTCTTTTCATTTAAAAATCGAGTGAAAAAATAAGAATCATTCTATTTTAGAAACGGAAGCGACCCAAAATGGGGGATTCCAATCTGTTCTTGACAAAAATTTCACGCAGCTATATGGAATAATTTTTTTTTGCTTTTTGCATTCACACCCACAAGCATACTACTGACTAATAAGTAGAAACATTGAATTTACGCAATCACACTTACGTCTAACCATAGTTTTATTATGGGCGCATCATACATTCGGTAAAAAATGTTAACTCTGGAATTTGCACGTTTGGAAAGTGATTAATAACTTTTCCTATTAACCTGATTCTGTATCATGACAAAATGTGAGCAAAGAGGTTTATTATGGGTAAAAAATTACGATGAGAATGCATTCATTTCATGATGATGTTTCAGTTCATGTGTATCTTCCGACATTCAAAACAAGTGGACAGAGTAAAAGAATTGTGATACACGCATTGCGGTTAGAAGCCGTTCCGCATATTCCTGATATTCATGTTACCACCACTGCTGCTTCAAATGCAAAATAAAACATTTTTGGTCGAACGTACGTTTTGTTTACAAAGGAATAATCAATGGTGATAGTGATAGCAATGATGATGATGGTAGTGGTAGTCGTGGTGGTATAGTCAGTGGCCATGTACACAATTTCCGAATTGAATGTCAACACACAGTGGCGAGCAGCAAGTACAAAGGGAACTAATAAAGTGACATTGACACTCTACCAGAATTTGCTTAAAATGTAATGTTGCAATGCAATATAATATGTAGAGGTAATGTAATGTGTGTGTGTGTGCAGAACAAATTATGTACTGCTTCTTATTACCTTGCTGACAGATCGAAAGTTTTGTTGGATATTTACCACGTCAAGTTTTTTTTCTCGCTCTTTCGATCTCGTTATTGTACAGAAGTGATCAAAAGTGACCACCCAATTATGTAAAAACTACATGCAAACATTATGCTAGAAACTGTCTTTACATAAGAACATACGTCATCATGCACACAATTCGCGAGACTTGAGAACTTTTGAGACGGTTTACGAGTAAGGTTAAAAACAGTCTAATAAGAGTAAACAAATTTTTGCATAGCTACTTTTACATACCCTCACAGAATTTGTAAAATTTATGATGGTGATACTTTAAGAAGGAACAACAAAAATCATTACAAAAAATCACAAGGGACCAGAGAAGATAAGTATGAACTGCAAGTACAGATAAAGCGTACAAAAATTGTAGATATTCTCGTTGAAACTGTGATAAATCCTTTCGAAGAATTGTGTCATTCTGGTATGGTAGTAAATGTGATAAGTTTTCTTAAAAAATTCATATCGATCGGATCTTACAGTAAATTTGACTTTTGTTAAAAAATAAAAAAGCATTTATACTTTTTTTTGGAAGAATAAATTCAGACATTTTTCCATCTCTATATTTTGTTACATAAGTAGAAAATAATATATAAAATGCATCATAATAAAAAATTTGGCTGGTTTTTATTTTTTAAATTCCCTGTAGAAAAAACATTTGGAAATATCATTTTTTTTAGACTGGAGTACCTTGTTTGGTACATGTACACTATTAAAATATAAACATCAAATCTTTCTTGAAAATAAATACTTGGTAAATATATTTTTGCATTGGCTTCGGCAGGAATAATATAAAAATCTGATAAAAGTATCACTAGAGTTATCTAATATTTTGTTTCTCCTACTCATTTCAAGAAGTGAACTAATGCAAAAACTTGGCTTTTGGCTGGAACAAGATTATAGCAGAGAAGAGTTCATCATCATCAATTAAAACCTTTTTTTTCTTAAGGTATGTACTTAGGTATATACGATCATTATGAAGAGAATCGTGCAAATTAATGGAGAAACTGAACAAAGCATTCTGTTCATTCACACATGCATGCATTCTAGCTCGTCCTGATTGCTCTCATAATCATTAGTAAATCACTTTTATTACGCTGTA
Source organism: Seira musarum (assembly GCA_027743895.1). Lineage (NCBI taxonomy): Eukaryota > Metazoa > Arthropoda > Collembola > Entomobryomorpha > Entomobryidae > Seira > Seira musarum. Next base: position 40 of record JAHZMX010000931.1, on the reverse strand, counting down.
AAACCTTACTTTTGAGCGGTTCATACAGTACTGTATAAAT
>JAHZMX010000929.1:0-11037 GCA_027743895.1 Seira musarum | reverse complement strand
AGAAACTGCATCAACCCTCGTAAATTAGGAGGGAATACTAATGCACTTTTTTCAGGGGATTTCACGCCTTAAGCCTTAAGCCAATGTGTATATGACAGGACGCACAAAATATTATGATGATTAAACTTGAATGAGTCATAGAAAAAATAAAATGACAAAAGCACATATATACCTACCATTGTTAATGGGCATTATTTCTAGTAGGCTCTCTCCTCTCTCCAACACACTCATCATAGTTATAATAACAGATTTTGATCTTAACCTACTTGGGTTGAGAGAAAAAATTTTTATCTCCATTCATTCTGCACATTGTTGAATGCAAGGGAAAGATAAGAAGAAAGGAGAGTTTTTATAGCTCACGAGTCACGAATTTCGTTTATTTTAAAAGAAAACTTTTGATTCAATATGAAGCGTGTTTGAAGCTTCCGTGTCTACCTCCTTATTTACCGATGACAACGAAGGGCATCCAGGTTTTGTGCCAATCTCGTTTATTACACACCTTTAGATGGTGGCTATATCTTTGAAAGTTTCTCCAGTGATACATAAAATATAACAATACCGAGATTTTTTTATTAAGGTACCAGCTTTCTTCCGTCTTTCAAGTAGAATATTTGGGAAATCTTACACATTTCGCATTGTACTTTGTCAAGTTGCGAGAATCTTTGCTCATAACAATCTGCTTAGAGCAGCAAGTTATAGATGATGTTCATCATCATCATCATCATTTTTTTCCTCCTCGTTATTTCCTTTTTTTGCTTGCTTTCGCTAGCGAGATTAGTTTTATGTGAGTGTTATTACCATACTCGTATTTCTCACTTTTTCCCTTCTGTTCTCTCTCCATTTTCCTATTTCCCTTGTCTAAAGACTGCACTTTATGTACTCAAAGTCTTAGGGTGGTCTCCGGGAGTAATATGCCTAATATAAAATAAGTCGGAATTGCAACTTGAAACGGAATTCGTTGAAATGTATCTTTGCATGAAGAAACTCAATTGAGGCAAGCAGCAAGAAAAGTAAGCTCACACACACAACTCACTCTCTCACTCCTCTAGATTTTTTTCTACTTTTCCTGCTGCAGAATAAAAAAATTTCACTGTGATAGTGGTTTGGTAGGGTAAGGGGACAATAAAAATTGAGGGTGAAGATTGCTTCAGATGAATGGCTCAAGATCTACTTGGCATTTCCCTTATGTTTCTCTCTTGCTGTGTCTGTACCAGTGCCATGCCGGTTTTTTCCTTTCTTCATACTGCATTCACTCTACATCCCTCGAGTTGCTAATAGGTATGGAAAACATGAAATGTTTATCGTTTTTATTCTGCAGCAAAGTTAAAGTAGTGTTATGGTACTGGCACACAGAAGTGCACACTTCTTCCAGCAGCATCGCATCACATAACTGCAACGCAACATCACAGCTACCACCGCCACGACGTCGGAAGTACTTCTCCTATTTTCTGTCATCATGCGATGCTAATAGTGATGAAAAGTGTTATTATTTCCATTATTACTAATGCAATGCAAAGGAAAATATGAGATGGAAAAATGGGTGAAGTGAATAAATGAAACTACATTAGGCCTACTTCTACGATTATTACGACACGAGCACAATGCAATGGGTTGGTTTAAGTTATTGTGATACTTCCCACTTGGATTTCTGCTTTTTCCAGCTCATTCCAGATATTTCCTGATGAATCACAATAAAAAAGAATAATATGAGATCTGCTGCACGCATCCTGGATTTCGTAATGTGAAACTCAGTGGGTTAGCGTTAGCATGTCATGTGATTATTGCCAAAATCGAATTAGATGGCTCGAATTACTGATCTTGACAGAAAAAGGCTGATCTTTTCTTGCACGAGTTTCTGGAGAACCATATTAGTGATAAGCACTTCCCGAAATCAATAATTCATTTTGGGTATCGGCCTTCCATCATATTATTCAATTCATTAAAAACATCCATGAAATTACTTCATCTACGGCTCTATTTTAGACATCGTGTAAATTATAGTCATTTCGGTATTTAATTCACTAACGACCGCGATGAATCGAAATGACCGCATTCAGTGAAATTTTTTGCGCAATATTTTTTATTCGACATCCATGAATCTTATTAACGTTTAGTAATTCATTGAAAGCAATTAAACTTATTGATTTTAATATTCCACTTTTGCTCTAATTCCATTTTATTTTATGTCATTTCAGTTGCGTGGTTCACATTCGACTCATCTCTAGCAGCGCACGGAGTTCGCCTCTCGAATGAGAATTGTACCGTCACTTCAGACTCTTATGAGCCGCGCGTTGTCCTAGGAAGTGTTGGTTTCGCTCGTGGAGTTCATTACTGGGAGTACATAGTCGATAAATACGATGCGAGCGCGGATCCCTCGTTTGGCGTAGCCAGACTTGATGTGAACAAAGAGGAAATGTTGGGTAAGCGAAAATACAATCTTCGTGTTCCATTGTGTATTGTGTTATGCAATGCCATTAGTTTTCAGGTTCATCTAACGTCATGGTTGAGGTATACTTCAGCCCTCGAATAATAAGATACAAGATACTTATGTACATACATAGGTACATATTATCCTCGCTCACAAAATGAAAATGAAAGTTTGTCGGAGACTAGCCAAAAAACAAGATTGTAGCTGAGCTTACAAGTTTAGCGGAAAGTCAGATAGAGATTGTAAGGCAGTGGGTCGACATCATCTCATCTCATTCATACGGATATAATTGATGGATCTTGCATTGTATTTTTTTTTGCTCGAGCTGTGTGGGAAGCAAGAGTGATAATAATAATGGATGCAGTGAAGTTCGTTATTTTGCACCATTTCTGGTACAAGGGTCATTAATTCCTTGCTTCCCTGCAGGTCTAATTGAGCCCATGATGATGGAAGACCGTGACAGAGAGAATGTTGTTGGGAAGATGTATCCCACTACTTTGGCAAAAGTAATCAAAAAGCATTAATGAAGTAATAACCCTTGTTGCTTTCCTTCCTGCTTTGAGCCCTATCACTCTCGACTTAACTCCTCTCTGAACTTTTGATGATGATTATGATGGTGAGGCGCACACCAACCAAGCAAGCCAACATTAGAGGAGGATAGATAGGTTGAGCAAGAGAGTGAGAGTGCCAAATTAGATAATCGCGGTAAATTATGTCTGAATTACATTAATTAAAGAAAATGATATGTACAAACCTCCAGGATATACGGAAGCAGTCGGAAACGTCTCTCTAGTGCAATCGCGGTACAAGGGCGAAAAAACTTTTCTAATTTTCTATATGAGTGAGTGAGATCCATCATAAATGAAAATAATCCATCTGGCTGAGAATTGAGATATTTCCTATTTCAGTTTATTGGCGCCTGTGGAGTAGTTAGTCGCAAACATTCGTTCATAAGCTGACTGAGGCGATGATGACGTTTCTTTTATGTGGAACGGCTTAGGCTTAGAATACATGTTTAAATTCCTGTTGTCTGGAGCATTTTTTTTTGTCCAATGCCATACATATCACATTTATGTTTAAAGACAGAGTAGTGTAGTGGTAGTGGTTACGCCTTCTAATTTTTGTTTGCTATTTTCTTTATAGTTCAGTTGGCATTTCACGTAGACACGTAGTAATAGAAGGTTTTAGGGTCTTTGTTTATGCTTAAAGACAGAGTAGTGTAGTGGTAGTGGTTACGCCTTCTAATTTTTGTTTGCTATTTTCTTTATAGTTCAGTTGGCATTTCACGTAGACACGTAGTAATAGAAGGTTTTCGGGTCTTTGTAGGACCTTTACTTTTCCGCGTTCAATGATAGTTATTGACGTGACAGTTACGATAGCACTCATGTGACAATAAAAATGGAACGAACGCCGAACGCCAAACAACTGCGAAATGTGTACGTCTGAACGAACATCACTCAAACTTGAAAATTGGCTGAGTAGACGAAGGCTAATCTTTCACTTTTGACTTCCGTCGTCTTTTATCTCCTCGGATGCAATTGCGAGTGAAACCACAAAAAAACCAGAAGAACATTACATGTGATAAGTACAGACAATAAAGTAAAGTAATAGGGGCAATCATAAAAAAGTAGCTTGATATTGTAAAAAAAGAACTAGTAATAGGCTAGAGAAACAAGCAAATAAGCCATACGACATAAAGATTCTGTAAGCAATATTGCAAAAAGACATGCTTTTACAAACATTAATAATATGTTTAATAATATGAATGCGTTAGAAGCTGAGCTGAACTGAGTAAGAGAGGCTGCAAAAAAGAATGTCATCGTATTTCACCCTCGCAAGTCACAATGTTGGCCCTCCCATTCGGTTTCTTTTGCTACTTCTGTTACTGAGAAGCAGAGGAAAGTTTTTGTAGGGAAAAGTGTACACACAGCAAAGCAGAATGCTTTATGTACACACTACGTTTTCCTCATAACTTATATGACCCATTTTTATGATCGAATAAGTGCGATCTGTCAACATGACTTACTTGATTCTTTTACTGTTCTCAATTTTTCACATGTGTTTTAACTATGCGCTGTCCCCTTATAGGAAGTGTTTGAAAAGGAGTTTGACAAGAAAATAAGTAAAAGTAACAACAAAGAAGGAATGAAAGAAAAGTGGAGAAAACAGACTGAGGACTTTTCCAAAGCATTTCTTATTCTTCCTTTTGGCAATTTTTTTCCAGCATCATCATGTACATTTCCTTTCTTTCTGTTTGGCTTCACTGTGGAGTACATTCAAGTCGGACTGAAGGTGGTATCACTGCTGGTTCCACAATCGGAGTCCTATTGGACCTGGATAAACGCCAACTCACATTCTACGTCAATGATGAGCAGCAAGTAAGCAATTTCTCATTCGATTTCATCCTCGTACTTTGTCTTTTTTTTTGTCTCCCGCTTGTTTTCATCACTAACTTCTAAACCAATTTTTATTCCCTTCGTTTGAGTGTGTACCCTTTGATGACAGCAATTTTTTTTGTATGAGCGAAGGCGAAAGAACAAGTACGTGTTTGTAAGGGCATAACGAGCTTTTATCTGGAAGAGCTCATTCCTCCCAGCTTACCAATGTCGCTTTCACGTGTCTATCAACTCACATTCTACGTCAATGATGAGCAGCAAGTAAGCAATTTCTCATTCGATTTCATCCTCGTACTTTGTCTTTTTTTGTCTCCCGCTTGTTTTCATCACTAACTTCTAAACCAATTTTTATTCCCTTCGTTTAAGTGTGTACCCTTTGATGACAGCAATTTGTTTTTTTGTATGAGCGAAGGCGAAAGAATAAGTACGTGTTTGTAAGGGCATAACGAGCTTTTATCTGGAAGAGCTCATTCCTCCCAGCTTACCAATGTCGCTTTCACGTGTCTAAAGATCCATGAATTCCTGTCGCTTGTCATTACTCAATATTTCTTTTTTTTTGCGAGATTTCATGCAAAAAGAAAGTACTTACCCTTTCAGACAGAGAGCGAGAAAGAGAAGCTAAAAAACTGTCCTATTCAATATTTATCAGAAAGAAAAGTAGTGCATTATTAGCTATGCAAACCGGCTTTTCCTCATATCACGTGAATAGATAAGGTCATTTCATATCAAAGTCTTTCGAGCTGCAGCGTATCTTCTTTATTCCTTCGCAGAAAGAGGATTTCAACTGGAAAAAAATTGGAAAATGTTCATGAATGGCTTTTACTTACTTTCACTAATGCCAACGAGCTTTGCGCCCACACATGCTAAATGATATGCCTAATTTTTTGTGATTTTCCAGGGTCCCATTGCTTTCACCAACTTGTTCGGCATCTTCTATCCTGCCGTAAGTCTCAATTGTAATGTAACAGTGTCAGTTCACACTGGTCTGGATCTGCCATCCGACTCGGAGACTTCAGATTGCGGGACGCGTTGTTAAATAGGAGTCGCAACACCATCGCCACTGCAGAGTTTCCATTGTCTACTCCAAGCGCACATTAGAGTTTCTCGGCGGAAGTGTGAAAGAAAATTGTGAAGTGCAAGCAAAAGAGGAGAAACAGCTATGGCCAATCTCTCTGAAGGAAGACAAGAATATGAGAATTTAATGTCGGAATGAAACTCTCGTCCCAAATTCGTAATGCGAAAAATAGTGTTCACTTTCCTTCTAAGAAATAACTAGATTTTTTCGAATGTAACTCTTTTACTGTTACGTACATATTACATAGATGCATACCTACATAAAGTACTTTACGATAATATGCTCCTTCAATTTCATAGGTCGTTACTGTCTGTACAATATATTCATGCAAGACGGCTAATTTAGTTGTATTTGTTCCGTAAAGTAAAAGTACTTCCATAATAGGAGTTCAATGCATGCAAAAATCAACTGATTTTTTAGCACATAAAAAGAAAGAAAGAATATAGAGATAAAAGAAGTAAGGAGCATGCATACAGTGTACCCGTACAAAAGAAATTTTCTCAATGATAAGCTTTACTTCTTTCAAGTCAACTGGACCATGCGTCCTCCTCACAAAAAAACTAGGTCCCTCCGAATAATATAGTAAAAGTATGCGTAACAACTATATCATCAGTAAAATTGGCTTGTTTTCGAGTACCATTCGTGTTTAGCCAAGCGTGAAATTCAATGTTTTCCAATGCTAGTGGGGAAATGTAGTACACCTGGGAATGGAAAGTACTCATTTTGCACACACTTAGAGAAGCGTATTTGCAAACTTAGAGAATAATAAAAATTGGAGAATTTAATCCCGCAAATGTAGTTGTAGAGTCGAAGCACTCATCTATCTGGATTTTTTTTCGTAATGCGTCGGGTAAACAAGTGAATAGGTTTTAGGATTTCAGAGTAATACCCAAGTATATAAATTACTTATAGAAATAGGAAAATGCATCTCTCTAAAAGACTGACTGAACCTTTTAAAAATGTTTTTTTTGTCATAGAAGGAAAAGGAGGATATGAGGTCGTGTACAAAACAGATGCACAGAGTAAACACATACCTACTCACACAATGCAGGCAGGCATGTATATTTACACGGGCGTAAGTGAGTACTCTAAAGCTTTAAAAAAAATTTTTTGTCTATCTTTCCACATCTGCAGAAAGTGATCATTATGCACACACACATACACACATAAGTAAGACAAAAGTCTAAGCGTGTTATTTGCAACCATAAAATAATATGATTCAAAGGAAACATAAAAGGATGCCATTACGATTAGGATGATAAACAAAAGAGAATGTGTTTACTAATGACTTTCCTTAAAACGCATTCTTTTCTGGAATAAAAAAGCTTTTGGCTTGATAAAGTACGATTGCATAATACCAGCATTTCTCATTCCCAAAAAGTGAAAGATAAAACCTATTTTTTAACAGAAGTGGTACGTAAGTACGCGAGTACTAACGTCATTATTATCATTAAAGTGGGTTATCTCCTCTTTTCACAAAAAACGACCCGGAGTATTTTCCTGGAAAACATCTGTAGATGCCCACAAGATTTTTTAGACTAGGATAAGTCATAGTCATGGAAGAAAGGGAACATCTTGCCCTACCACGCCACTTTACCAATGACAGATTGTGACCAGTATGTCAGTATTAAAAAAGCGGGAGAAGAAGAAAAAAAGGAATTTTTTGAGAAACTCTGCAGCAAGCGAATCAATACATCTGCATCATTGATGCTACCACTAAAAAACTAATGTTTTCGCTTTAAGTCTTTTTTATACTTTTGTTCTTTATAAGTACGCAAAAAAGTTTCTAAATGTATGGGACAATCCCACATTTTTTCCGTCTTGTTCCTCGTCTTCTCCTGTATCATAAAAAACGTTGTTTGTGAAAGCTCTCTGTAGGCTTTGCCTCTAAAGCTCGCTTTCTTGGCAGGCGAAGAGCATTCTCAAAAATAATAACAATAATTCCAGGCTTTCGTTGCATGTAATGAGAAACTAATTGGATTGGCAATACTTTGTCCATTCCTGCACTAATGGAAACATTCCATTCTTTTTTGAAAAGGCAATGACGCATCATCTTTGTTTTTTGTCGAGAAAAAAGGATCATCAGCAACGGTTGAAAGAATACCTTAGATTCGAAGTACGTTAGCTAAAACTAAAGGTATTTTTTCCCTCACCAATCACGATGAGCTAAACTATAAACTATCACAATGCATTTTAAAAGCATTGCAAATTCTCGACTAAACGAGTGGGGGTATTTAAAACGCCAGTCACACGTAGGCTTGTCTTGCATTGTGTGTGAGTATGCACGTACGTGCTTGAGAACAATGGTCTCTAAAATTCCAGTGGAAAGTAAGTAGTTTGTTTTGATTTTTTTAAAAGTCACTTTCCACGAAACGGAGGAAAACGAAAGTGTTTCTCTTTTCGAATTTATTCCACCCTTGCCTGGCACAGTTGGTTTATAGGTACCACAATCCTCGACCTCTTCTATTTATTAAAACGCTGAATCGTGTATATTCTAATTATTACAGTAGGTAGTAGGTCAGTGGTATTTGCAAATTTTGCAAGACCTTTCCACAATCATTATTCTAAAATACACACTAACCCTCTGTAATGGATTCCTAGAGTATTCTAATCTGGTAAAGAAGTACTACTTTCTGCATATTTATGTAATAGTAATGGCTAATGTCTTGTTTAACTTTACTCGATTGTTTTTGAGAGAGTTCTAGTCCTAATAAAATATATACGAAATTTTCTGTAGAAATTCCAAGTATTGCGAGTTCATTTTGAAAACAAAATGAGAAAATACTTGAGAGCGAGTAATACATAGTTATGTGGACTATAACATGTGCATAAAAAGTTATTTTCACCGTGCTCACAACTTCAATACCAATTATAGGAGTACCAAATAATTACCCTCTTTCGTGTGGAACTGCCGCGGTAAAATTCTCTTTTTCTGTCGATATAACTAATCGTATATAGGTCCATACTTGTAAGGAATGTGTATCTGTGTAAACACATGCATGAACATTAAAATTATTGTAATATAATGTGAAATATATGCATATTGTGTAGCGAGTTTCAGTTCCAAAAAAACCTGATANTTGCGAGTTCATTTTGAAAACAAAATGAGAAAATACTTGAGAGCGAGTAATACATAGTTATGTGGACTATAACATGTGCATAAAAAGTTATTTTCACCGTGCTCACAACTTCAATACCAATTATAGGAGTACCAAATAATTACCCTCTTTCGTGTGGAACTGCCGCGGTAAAATTCTCTTTTTCTGTCGATATAACTAATCGTAAGTATATAGGTCCATACTTGTAAGGAATGTGTATCTGTGTAAACACATGCATGAACATTAAAATTATTGTAATATAATGTGAAATATATGCATATTGTGTAGCGAGTTTCAGTTCCAAAAAAACCTGATAGTCAAAATGAAACCAGTAAGTTAGTGTTATGTTTTTGCTTTTATACTAAACTTAAAACCCCATTTTCAAAGTTATACACAATTTCTACCCAAAGCCAAAGTGAACTTTAGGGAATATTAAATATTATGTCTAAATGTAAGTTGTGTAACTTTAATTATTAAGNTTCTCTTTTTCTGTCGATATAACTAATCGTATATAGGTCCATACTTGTAAGGAATGTGTATCTGTGTAAACACATGCATGAACATTAAAATTATTGTAATATAATGTGAAATATATGCATATTGTGTAGCGAGTTTCAGTTCCAAAAAAACCTGATACCAGTAAGTTAGTGTTATGTTTTTGCTTTTATACTGAACTTAAAACCCCATTTTCAAAGTTATACACAATTTCTACCCAAAGCCAAAGTGAACTTTAGGGAATATTAAATATTATGTCTAAATGTAAGTTGTGTAACTTTAATTATTAAGTGAAATGCATGTATGCATCTCTTTATTAAATTTAGTAGACCGAGTGTTACTTTTTACTGGAAATAGTTCGTTCATTAAAAGAGATGAAAGAAATAAGGGCAAACGTTCTGCCAAAAATTCGCATATTCATCAAATAGACTGCGTAGATTTCGATGCAAAGAATCTTTTTTTCCAGCGTTATCGTTTTGTTGAAAGAACAAAGGTGAAACAATTCCATTTTTTTCAAGAATGAAATGTATAACATTCAGCACTGTAATTAACTATCTAGTTTAATTCTATTGCTATTTTAATGTGTTTATATTCCTAAGGGAAGAGAGCGATTAGGTATGCAAATGTGGCGCTATAGTAGGTATAATAACGTCTAGCGGAAATAAATGAAATAAGTAAGCTTAGTTCATACAATTATGTAATAAGTAAATTCCATTAAAATGCTTATGAAGTAGACTTTCACTTCAATCCTTCTTTTTCAATATTTTCCCAGGACTTGTTATTCCCTACAAATTGTACAAAAAATGTTTCTCCGTGTTAGAATCGTTTTACCGAGAGTCAAAAGTAACCTAACAAAGTTATAACTGGTAGAAAATTAAACCAAATTCCTATAACTTTAAGAAATACGTGTAATATTTGTGGATGTTCTTGTATGTGCATTTTATGTTGTAATGTAAAAAATTCTTGAAAAATTATACCGTGGTATAAGCAAAATAAAGTTACGATAATGATGTGAAGAAATTTCTCATTCATTTCTTTTCAAAGCATTCTAGGGAAATGAACATGAATGATTTATCTTGTTTGACGAGTAATGTATTTCTATTTTTGTAGTGAAACTGCGTACGCAAATCAGATGTCACATCAAAACCTGTCAGAGGCAAGTCGTAGACAACAGAAACTATCAAAGTTTTCATGCTTTATCGCCTCGTTCATCACATCAGAAGGCTCAAGCAAAACAGGATAGACGATAGACGTGTGCAACAGACAGACATGAGAATGCTGACATAATAATTCATACTTGTGTTAAGAATGCAAAATATAATAAGAGTGAAAGCAAGCAGACGATGCTATCAGTAAAATATATTTTTTGGGCAAAAATTCATGTTTAGATTTCTATGTAATTTTACACTACAACAACTAATGCCATATTCGCTTTCATCACCTTTTTATCATACGACTGGAATTTTTTCTAGATTTATTGCTTTCTACACACTTTGCAAAAAATAGAAGAAAGGAAAAATAAAATAGCATGTTTTTGCTGTTTCG
>JAHZMX010000928.1:0-82405 GCA_027743895.1 Seira musarum | reverse complement strand
CTTTCAAATCATAAAAGGGTTTCCAACGAACGTACAGTTCTGATACGTATAATTGAGATGCGAATGAACTTGAGAACGTTTTATTTTAATTCAACAAATTTACTAATTTTTATTTATCTCACTGTTCCAAAATAGTCAATTTATAAATCTCGTTATTTATTTTTAATCGTTTTAATTTATTGTCTTACGTTGAATAAAAAAATCTATTATATCTGACGTAGTCGACATAATGTGATTGGGGCAAGCTAAGAAGGCTGAAATACTGTTTAAGTCTTAATAATATCTTTGATTCTACCTCATGAATTAGCACCTATAAATTGAAAATACCTAGATAAAACCCGTACCCGTACCATATTTTAAATTAAAGTATAACCCTACAAATCACAATCATAGTCTAGATAAAGCATCGGAATGGAATTTGATATGGTCTTCTATAAAAGTGGCGACAAAATAATACGAGTGGTTATATCCTTCCCTCATTTTTATTTCGATTTCAAGAGTATCCTTTCCAGATGCAGCCTCCTCCAACTTGCGGGGCAAAAGAAGATGGAGGTATTCATCATCAGATCCCTGTGAAGTTAAACAAAAACTAATGTAGATGTTTTATCAAAGAAGTAATTCCCACACTCTAATATACTCCCAAATTCAAACTTACACAGTCCACAAGTATTTTCCGAAATGGACCTTCATATGTTTTAATGACTTCATGAGCGTCATATAACTTCCACAGGTCTTGGTTCTCTACCCCCAGGAAAGGAGTATAGATTATTTTATTGCCCCAAGAGGTCGGGTTGCAGGAAGGTGCCAGGACGGAAATTGTCTGATATAGTTCTGGATTCCTCAGAGCGCAAACAATAGCTCCATTTCCTCCCATACTGAATACAAAAAAAACGACAATCTTTTAGAACCCTTCAAAGTGAAATGTTTCACAAACATTTTCAAATGTTGCAACCACAACCACGACTTTATTTACCTGTGCCCACACACTCCAAAATTCCCAGTAGTTGGAAAGTTATTCCTGATAATATTTGGTAGTTCGGAGGTTACATAAGAGTACATGCGATAATTTTCATTCCACGGCTCTTTAACAGCGTCCAAATACCAACCAGCACTACGTCCGAAAACCCAAGAATCACGATCCCCAGGTATGTTAACATTTCTTGGACTAGTATCAGAACCAATGAAAATTAGTCTTTGTTCACTGGCATATTTCTGGAATCCTGTCTTGAAAATAAAATTTTGTTCGTTGCACATCACGCCAGACAGAAAAAATAGCGCATTAAACTTTTCGTCTTCATGCTTCTGAATTGGGATGAAGATGGAGAATTTCATGTCACATTTTGTCTCGTGGCTGTAGTGCTTATAAATGTACTGGTATCCTTCAAAGCATTTATCTTTTGACAGTAACTGCAACCCTTGTATCGTGGCGGCGACACTTGGTCCATAAGATTCTGGGGCACGTTCCAGTTCCATTTTAGAATTAAATCACATCAAGGCGAGGGTAAAATCACAATATTCTAAAGAAATTTTAAACAATCGGGTTCAACAGCAATTTCTCGCTGTGCAATCTAATTAATTCAGATGTGATGTGGTAACATTGACACACTCAAGGAAGATTTTATTTTTATTTAAAACGATGTTACTGACGGAACTCAAATACTATGACCACTACTATCATTCACAAGATTCAGTGCCTCAAACCCTAATGTAGATTTCGTTTGTAGAGTAAACTTTGATATAAGGAAAACTGCGACACGTGGGTTTAAATATGAGATCATGAAATCTAAACAAAATGTAGAAAACTGACCTTGATAAGGTGCTGACTCATCAGCTGTACGTTTAACCACATGAAATTTTATGAATGAAAATCCTTAAATCTCGTCCTCATGTTTTATGTACCAGACATAATAACTGTGTAACATGCTACTTTCTTACGTACATGAGCCATTTCAGATCTCTTATGAGTACGTGTACTTGTTGGTCATACTGTTTTGCCGGTATATACACATTACATGTTCCATGTTCATGTAGTTTTTTTCTTTGATGGAAAGATGAATGAAAGTTGAAATGTTCCCGTTCTTACATTTCGCAATATCTTAGAGCAACCTGAGGATTCTGAAATTCACACTTCTCCTGATAGATAGATTGCCCAATTCCAAAGTCTAAACCTTCCCCTCTTATCAAACCATTAAACATGCCTAAGCCTATGTATTTAAGTAATTTAATGAAAAATTACGACAGGACATACATACTCGACTCATCATGATCATGATCATCGAAACGGTTATTTTTTCTACATTACAATCCGTTTTATTCCGTTCATTATATTTAAATCATAGTACAAGTATTGGTAATAAAAATGACAGGATGTGTAGCAATTATGTACAATGAAATTTAGCCTCTAAAGCATCCCAGAAAATGTCGTTTGCAATTTAATTACGGTTGGACCGTCAAGTTAAAAAAGTAATGGCAAACCGAAATGTCAATCAATCCGAATTTCATATCCGTCACGTCACATAATATCATCGTGTCATGCACTTTATTTCACAACACAAGTTGCTCAAGAACGTTTCTCACTTATATCACATGAGGAATTTTGCTCTTTCTTGTTGAGTGCTTCTAATCCTCAAATCATTATGGGCATAATGATAGCACCCGCTTCTTTCGCTTTCTTCGTTTCTTCCCTTTTTTTTAATAGACCGAACACAAACAAATGAGTTTAATATGTGTAGTGTTAATGTTTATTGTCAGATTAATAAACTGTGTTAAACTATGACAGAAAGACACAGACAACTCATCAAGTTTTGTACAAGCTGTGAAAAATAGAATTTCGACTTCAATTTTTTTGTGTCAGTAAATACAATCAATCGCTTTACTTATAAGAAGTTATTAAAATCTTTCCCGTTGGTCAGTGCTTTAAATATGAACCAAATTGAATTACTTTTACATATGCAATATTAAATTATTGAATGCTAATGTTAACATCCGTTTTTCTAGTTGGAGAAGGAAATATTGGTGATCGAGTTTCGGCCACTCGCTGGGTGAAAAGAACTACTCTAGTTGACTCTAGAACCAGTGTTACTGATGTCAAATTTGCTCCGAAATATCTCGGACTTGTCTTAGCGTCTTGTTCAGCAGACGGCTTTGTGCGGATCTATGAAGCTCCTGATGTGATGAATCTAACCCAATGGTATTTAGACTGACATGTTGTAAAACTCTCGCGAAGTTATAGCCTTTTGAAATATTTTTGAAAAAAAAACTTTATATAGGTCTCTCCAATACGAAATTCCTGTCAAACTTCCTTGTTCGTGCATAGCATGGAATCCTACCTATCCACGACACTTCGCTCCCATGATTGCCGTCGGTAAGTTATCATTTAAAGAAGGACTGTAATTTTTATTCTGTGACATTCTAATGTGCTATCTATGAAGCAAATTATGCCGAGGCACATAGATGGATTTATTAAGCATTTTTTTGCCATCCTACACAGTTTTTATATATAATTTCGTCGACAATATCGCTTAAATCATGTTAATGCATCATCAAATAACAGCAGTAGTAATAAGCAATGAATTATACATTATAGGAACCGACGACTCTGTCCAAGATGTTCCAAAAGTAATGATTTACGAGTTCAATGAAAATCTCCGACGTTGGAATCGCATTGAGAGCTTGCAGGATATAACTGATCCAGTAAATGATTTATCATTTGCTCCTAACCTCGGAAGATCTCATCATATGCTCAGTGTAGCATCCAAGGACTTAAAGATTGTATCATTGGAGCCACAAGGGTAAGCGCCTTATATCATCATTGCTTGTTCCATTACAATTTGCACTAAATGCAAATCATTGAAATTTGATTCATCTTATGTTGCAGTTTGGATGATGAAAGTCAGGGGCCATCAAAAATTATCACTCGAACTATAGCGCAGTGCCTGGATCATAATTCCACTGTATGGAGGGTTGCCTGGAATGTGACTGGAACTATTTTAGCATCGTCAGGCGATGATGGCTGTGTTCGACTTTGGAAAGGTTGGTTTTATATTTATTTTATCTTGTCAAGATCGTATTCAGTTACGCCGTACTATATACTTAATTTGTCAAATTTCTGTATAGGAAACTACATGGGCAACTGGAAGTGTGTTACTGTTCTTCGAGGAGATGGGACACAAGCCATTAAAGAAACAAATAGTGCCACTGCTGCCGCTTCCTGCACCTCAAGTCCAGTGGGAAGTTCCGGAACAGCTAATGCAAGGTTCATGAAATTAGGTGCTGCTGCTGCATTAAATAAGGACGTTGTTTGGCATTGATTTGATAAGTTAACTTCATATAGTTTTCTACTCTACCATATTTTATCTAATTAAAATTCATTTAATTTCTTGTTCATACTATAAAAATAAAGTTTAAAAGAAAATTGAAACATTTTGAGAAAAGTTTGAATGGTGGTGTGGCATTGCTGACTACGAATAACATGCTTTTCAAAAGCAATCCCAACGAATAATACAATACGGAGTAGTTACTTGAGATCAAGTTTTTACGCAAAACGGAGTATGAAATACCAATCCCATTTTCACTTTATTAGATTTTTTTGTACACAGTTGTTGCACATGCCATTACCACGTATTATTATTCATTTTCCCGATTTCACTTCTGTCCAAACTATAGCTATCACGAATTCATTGTATATATTTGCTCACCAACTGGCAGGTTTCGAGTCGAAACTTTCGACTCGTCATGATTCCAATTGCGATGAGAAAAATATTAACACCAATTTGATGTATTATTGGTTTTATTTTTCTTTATTTGTGGCACCCCTCTTTATTACTATTTAAACTTTTACAAAGCGTATATCACAATAGTACAGTTAAAGATACATGTTCAATCTTAACTAGTAAATATATACACTAGAATTACCCCTCAGAATTGTGTTTTTGAACTGAATAATCTACCTGGAAAATCTAATAAAGTAAATATTAAATTACAGAAAACTGAGCTCTTTTCATTCTTTACGTATGACAAACATACCTAATTCTTTATAGTCAGTAGCAAACAAATAGATATACTGACAGATAAGGGAAAATATTCACAAAATTGAATCCACCAAATACAAAGATTTTTGTAATTTTATTTCGAATGCCAAAAAGTAAAGCAATTTCTTAAAAGAAATCATTCCAAATTATTCTTTTTTCTCTAGTGTATCATTTTCTTCTCGGATTATTTTTAAAGCAGTCATTTATTTGGTAATAGATATTTGCATCAGAATAAATAATACGCCATCAGATTGATGCATTAACATTTTGCCGGTATAAAAATACAATAAACAAGGTTTCTAAAAGCTTGGCCTGCACTGTGTTTGAATGTCGATTGCATGCATGAAAATAATATTAAAACTTTATAATAATTTATTATTATTTAATTAAAATACGTCTTTATCCGCCTATGACCCTCCTTCTCCTCCGTCTTCTTTTATTATTGTTGTTCGCCTCGGATCTGGAACCTTCTCTGTTTTTAATGCTTGTATCTCTATTTGAGCCTCCCTCATCGTCCGTGGGCCACTTGATGTTTCCACCACTTCTTGGCTGCGCTTGTGGTGGACCTCCAAAATTAAAGCGTCTCATAGGGTTCGGTCTAATATGAAAATTCCTATTTATTGGCCCCTGAGGTCTACCTTGCTTTAGTTGGGGTGGAGGTTCCGCGTATTGGGGATTTTGGTGAGAGGCTTGCGGAACCATCTGCTGGCGTTGCTGGTTTGGAGGGGGACCTGGGCGCTTGGGTGGTCCTGGTGGGTATGGTCCAGGTCCAGAATTTTGGGGATGTCTTCTCATCACAATTGGGGGTGGAACGGGGCGAGTCAAGTATTTATTTCTATCGAAATGCATTGGACGGCGTAGCCTATTTCTACCATGATGGTGACGATCTTCATGATCCTCTTCGCTGTCAGGGAATTTCACTATCGCTGGAACTGGGGGTGGAATCATAGGTTTGAGTTTATTGTCATGCTGAGATTGTTGGGGCGAAGAGGATCCAGTAGTGTCTGGTTGAGCCCATTTGTGCTGATGTGGGACTGGTTGTTGTTGGTGGGCCTGATGTTGTTGGGGCTGATTAGGCACCATTTGTTGAGGTGGAGCAGGAGACATTACTGGGTCCTGGTACATTTGTGGAGGCGGGGGAGATATTGGCTCTCTGATTATTTGTGGAGGTGGTGAATGTGGCGGAAGTTGTTCTTGAAACAATTGTTGTTGTTGCTGTTTTGAGGGTATCTGAGACTCTGGTTCATCTTGCTCAGGTTCGTAACTTCCAACCTGACTTGAATCAGGCTCCAACGAGGCAGATCCTCCATTGAAAAATCCTTCTTGTGGGGAGTCTTCACTTATCTGATTTTTTGAACCCGAGAGAACAGGGCGCCATCCGTCCTTGGAATGATATTCTCCATCATGATGTGCCGGCGGTGCAAAGTTAAGTTTATTTTCATGAAAGCTGACGAGCGGAGGTGCCTTAAAAGTGTTGTTACTTTCTGAATTTCCTTCGATTTCTTCCAAAGCATTAGGTCTGGCTTTGATGCTCGGTTGTGCTACACTCTCTTCCGCAGCATTTTCATTGTCATCTTCTTCATGGTGAAACTGTTGTCGATCGACCTTGACTGTATTCATAATTTGATCAGGGGCTGACCAGCGCTGGTCATTCTTCTCACTTGACCAACGTTCTAAAGAATGATCAGTCTCTTGCTCTAAGCTACCGCCTTCGTAGTTATCATCTTCATATTCTTCGTATTCTCCAGAGGTTGCGTCGATAGAAGCGCCACTAAGGCGATCAACATGATTTTCATGTAATGAGTTGTCAATCTTGTGGTTGTGAAGGGATTCTGGAGAGGGTTTAACTGCGGACTTTAAAATTTCTTCTCTTGTGTAAGCTGGGCGTCTAATAGCCGCCGGAGGGGAAGAGGTCGAAGGCGGTAGAGGAGCAACAGTGGTAGTAGTGGTCGTCGCATTAACTTTCTCCATTTCACTCGCACTTTTCTCCATGTCATTATCATCGTCCTTTTCTTCGCTACTCACGGGTTTTCTTATACCACTTCCACGCGTAAAATCTTCAGGAGGAGCGACTACATTATGATTAGATTCTGATCCTGCCATTGCCATCGCCGGTGGATTCTCTCCATAACCCTCATAATCATCATCTACGAAATCTCCATCATCATCGTCCTCTGTGGGTGCAGAAGAGTCCTGCTCGATAATTATTTCTGCTGGATTATCTTGAACATCATCAAAGTTCACATCAATAACATGACTAGGGTCTTCTTGTTCGTTTGAGTCCTCCAACTCTTCGGATTGAAGACGTTCGCTTTCCACTAGTTGATGTTCCACCATATTTCCGGTTTCCTTATCGTGTTCCGGAAAATAACCTGCTGCTTCTTCGACGTCTGTGGCAGTTGGGAGAGCTCCGGTTCGGCCAACGTCCCCACCAGCAGAATTCGTTGCTTCACTAGCTTCTGGTGGACTTGGAGATGATTTATTCTCATTGGACTGTTCCATCTTAATAGATTCCTTACTTGAAGGGAAAAGACTTGCCCGTCCTGGGACTTGAGGAATGTATTTTGAATTAATTGATCCTCCAGGCTTTTTCAAAATCACTGGTTTATTAACTTTCTTCATTCCAAATCTGGATGCCCCTTGCGGAGGATGCTCCTCGCTACTAGCTTCCTGTTTCGAAAACATGCTTACAAGACGATCAAATTCAGTGTCTCCATTTTCTTTGGAATTAACTTTTGAAACGTCCTTATTTTCTTCTGATGACTTCTTATCAAGCGTTTTCCTACCAAAGCTAGGATGCTCTCCCGACATTTCGTCCTCAATTTTGGCGACTGCATTTGACAGTTCTGTTCCATTTGTCGCCAGAACATCAGTGATTGAACTATTCGCCCCATTCGGATCATACCAAGGAGGAAGGATGGCTGATGTAACGACTCCATCGTCTGTCTTTTTGGTTACTAGCGTTTTATGATCTTCGCTTCCAACAAGCACGTCAAGGAACTGTTGCTCAGAAGAAGTCTTGCTGCGGTCCTCACTTGAAGCTGAGTTAAGATCTACACCTTCCAGGGAATTAGGCTGGGGTTTAATTTGCTCAATGCCTTTGCTTAAATCCGGACTGGGTACGATATCAATGGGACTTTCAACACTTCCGCGTTTGCTTCCCATCTTAATTCCGAATTCTGCTGAAGAGATTGTTGTTGTTCCCCTTGTTCGTGGCGCTGCGGTGCTTGGGGGTCCAGGGGATGCGCTTGGTTTACTTGTTGTGGAACGATATCTAAACTTGGGAGGCGCTCTGGTCACTGTATTCTCTTGCTCGGTAGATTCGGCAGACTTTGTCTTCAACTTTGTCCTTTCCACAGGGGTCATTGTGTAATCATATTTGTGTCCAGCAGGACCGATCGTTGTTTCGGTGGGGTTCCCAGTCGAAGTTTCTCGTTCGGAACCGTTATTAGTTTCAGTAGTTGAGCTAGTTCCCTTCCTGGTAAAATTTCTACTGATCAAGCGACTCAACGTGTCTTGTCTACTCTTTGGCTTCACAGTTTTAGAAGTGGTTGATGGTTTGTAAGTGGTCGTAGTAGTCGAAGTGGTAGTTGTGTGAACATTCTGTGACAAATTAAATTCTGACGAACTACTAGCTCCTCCCTCTGGTTCATTACTGCTGCTACCCGAATCTTCATGTTCCTGATCCTCATCCTTGTTTTCTCCGTGAGGTGGTATAGAATCCAAAAGCATTTGTTTTAATTGAGATTCTCCACTTTCCTCTCCCATTTCCTTCTCCGAGCTATGTGGGTCATACATGGATGTCGTAGTTGGAGGTGCGGACGACGAGGTAGACCCTAATTTGGATTCCTCTTCTGAGCTCTTATCATCATGGGCATGGTCGTCGTGACTTTCCTCTTCATTATCCCCATCATGATTTTCCTCTTCTCGACTCACTTCCTCATTTTCATGATGATGGGCATCATGATCATCCCCTTCGTCGTCATTGTGTTCTTCTGCATCATCATCATTCTGATTTTCTGCATCATCATCCCCCTCTTCCTCCTCACTTTCTTCTAGCGGAGACGGTATTTCAGTGGTGGACGTGGTAGAAAAACTCGTGCGACCCATGGGAAATCTTGTGGTCAGCAAATTTCGACGAGTATTATACGGGCTTGGGGTGGTCAGTGTTACTTTCGGGGATTCAGTAAAAAGAACTTGCTGTACAGGCGAGCCGTCATGATACCTAGTGGATTTGTACTCTGCAGATGCTTCTGCACTAATGACCCCTTGTTCATTATCATCATCATCGTCTGTCTCCTCCTCCTCGTCAGTCTGACTGGGTGTGCTATACGATGGATTCCTTGGTCCGGAAAATAGGTTAAAAAGTGATGAACCCTCTCCGTTGGTCTATTTTTTTTTTAAACGAAACCAAAATGAAAACATAAAAAATGTTAGTATTTATTTCAAAAGTTCAGCGCATCCCTTACAAATAATTTCGCAATCAGAGAATAGGCAACTTTAAGTGATACAATCAGATCATCATACTACTTTCCGGTCAGTAAATTCTTGTCTAGGACGCTTGATAACAGCAAAGTTGGCTACAGAAAAGGGTAATAATAGGTGGTTACATCCTTGAATACATACCACACAACCACTTCAAATTCCTCTCCTCACTCGCGAGTAACCCTCAATGATGTATACGATTTTCGAAAATACGTAATAAATGATGCCTTGTAATTGTATAAAAATTTGAATCTCGCCAACTACACAATTTTTTGCGATGCTTCAATTTTTAAATGCCAAATTAACATTTTCAAAAAAAAATATGATATGAATGATATGATCATCTTCCACTTATTTCATGCATTAATAATTTTTGCATTTTCAAACGTTACAAATTAGCAAATATAAAAACAACTTAAGAAATCGTTTCTATTCTTTCACTCTGCAGTGGAAAGTCGCAAATGTTTCAAAGATTCAAACAAAAAATTCAAAGTAACTGCTTCATCTTATTGTAAAATAGAGTTGCACTTGCATATTGAGTAAACCCAAACACTAAATACTTTTTTCTGGTGCTATTCGTTAGGCAGTGTAGGTACTCGAATTTACTATTGTTTATATTTATGGTGCATTTAATAAGTTTCAAAACATGTACGTTCATATTTAAACTCTTCTTCTTCACGCATGCTAATTGGCTTTTGTTGTTATTCGTCATAGATGGAAAGCTATTAAAGGGCCGATTACGTATAAACAAGCACATAAAGCGATAGGCGTTTGTTGTCTCATACTTGATTCAAAGCTTTGACATCTGAGTTACGCCCATTGCTCGTCGTCTCATGTGAAAGTTTTTTCCAGAACGGACACTTAAAATCGAATCGAAAGCATTGTTGTGTTGCGGTTAATTACCACTAGAATATTTAATGACTAAATATACAACATTTAACTTACTATGTATTAGCTTTGGAGGCCTGATTCATGCAAATAAAATGAGAATTTCAATGCATCAAATGATAATTGCCGAAACAATGAAGATTGTTAGACGGGTACCTATGTATTCATCGTGCATTTCATCATGTTTTCAGTATTCGGTCGGTCGGAACAATGACCTACATTTGGGCACAGGTCCCACAAAAAAGCATACTCATTCATACGGGTAACAAGAGCACTCACGATTTTTTTTTCATTTTCGGATGTCAGTATTGTCAAAGTTTGGTTTCAGGGCAATGAAGTGGTTGATGCTAAATAACCCTTTTATTTTCGAAGCCATCCTTTACTTTGCAAAAAGAGAGCCTGTCAGTCATTAACTTCAAATGTTAACGTAAGTACAAGGCACAAATGCTATGCAGAGCAGACGTGTTTCAGAGGAAAGCGGAGCACTTTATTACTTACGTCTTTGTCTGCCATGATGGGCTCGGCTTCAGCAATTTTCGTTTTTATTGTACGTACATAATTCAAAAAAGCAGGTGTGACTTCATTGAATTTGAAATAGAAAGCTATTAGGCAAAACCAAGAGTTCCAAACGTATTATAATCAACCACTGTGACACATCTGTATTATTTCCCTGAAATTAAATTCATGCAAGTATAAGAACGGAGATGGATGAAAATATTTTTCACAGAATTCGTCCAACTGTCGCCTATGCTAATATGTCACGATCTCGATCTCATGAAGGTGAAAATAATAGCCATTTTTGATGGTCTGCATGGCAAAGGTTGCCCAACTTAGGTAGACACGTCAAATAGCCACAATTTTTTTAAAGCGTCACAAAACCTTTTTTTACAATTATTTTACATTAATATCCTTCATTACGACAATAAAACTATCATAAAAAAGGTGGCAAACAAAGCTATTAATTATTCTGCTCTTAGTTTGAACATAAATTCTTTCAAATCTCATCCCAATAGTTTAAGCCTCTCTATTGTCATGCATTGCATTCTGCCATCCCACACCATCATCACCATCCCTATCGTTATTTTTACTTTCTTTCACATTCTCTTCTTCCCGATTCCTTTTTGTTTGGATCAGTCTTCCTCTCCCTGCCCCATCCACCAAGAAACAAAGTGAATATAAAAAAGTGACTTACGGAAAGTATAAAATTTATTATGCATGTGCATTTTTTCATGCTTCGTATCATCATAAAGTTTTTCGGAGGTATTCTCAACAACTCCCTCTTCTCCATTGTTTTAATGGGTGATAAACAGAAACCACATATATTCACATCAAAATTGTAACAATGAACTGCGAAAGTGTCTTCATACTCTGTTATTTTTCACTATGTGGCAGTGATAATCAGGGACATGCTCGACAGAGGCGATAGTTAGTTTAGTTGACTGGTTGACAACGATTTTTTTTTCTTAACCAACTTGTGAGGAATAGCGTACATACCTACATTTTTCACACATGTCATTTGGATGAGCTAACTCACTCTGCTTTACTCAAACTTTGCTTTTTTTCCTTGCAATCATCTTCAGTTTACGGCTGCATGCTCTCGTAATAATGTGTCAGTGAGTACATTAAACTCAAAGTTAACGTGAAATGAGATTGCTTGTTTTTCCCTTCAAGGCACGCTGCTAATCAGTGCACCGAGCTCATAAGAAGACCCTTGAAAAGTAAACCATGAGCTTTTTAACAGACGAAAGTTTATTACGTTTTACCTGCAAACTCATACTCAGATATAGGGAGAAGATGTATACACAAAGTAAATAATTTTCCTGTCCAAAGATTTTTGAGCTCATCTGAAAGAAGTGATGAAGATGATAAAGAAGTTGATATGAATGCAT
This sequence comes from Seira musarum, assembly GCA_027743895.1. Lineage (NCBI taxonomy): Eukaryota > Metazoa > Arthropoda > Collembola > Entomobryomorpha > Entomobryidae > Seira > Seira musarum. Next base: position 70,113 of record JAHZMX010000928.1, on the reverse strand, counting down.
ATAACCTTGTTTTTATTATCATATCACCATTTATTACTATTCTAAAACTTTTCCCTTATTTGAAAAGTAGCCGAGCCGTGGTATGGCCGTAAACTTGAGTAAAAAGGGGTAAGTGAAGTTCCTCATGTTTTTTTGCGTAAGTACATTCGTTTCATCCTTCTCTACGAAACTGTAACTCTTGAAAAAAGGAAGAAAAAATCGGAACGGACTTCAATCAAAATAATTCTTACTTCACCACCACCCTAGAGCGAGATTTACAATGTACATAAATTGAAGAGAAATGAAAATTTGAAAATTTTGTTTGAGTTTATTTTTAGCAACTTTTCGCTCAACTTGATGCCGGCATGCTTGACGCCTACCGTGTTGACGTGGTACGTATTCAAGGTGTTTATGAACTTTGTTTGAAATTTAAAAATTTAAACATTTTTCGCAAGCGTAAGCTTTAAAAATCAGAGCAGGCAACATCTTCGCAATTACGATGCAGTTAATCGACTGAACTAATCTTTTACGGCCAATAAAGTACATGCACACCGTGCACGCTCTTTCACATAATGCACTTTTTAGATGAAATGAAGGGAGTAAAATCATTTCATTTTTTTTTGCTTACCTGATCGTTTTCAATCTCTTCGGATGAGGATTCATTATTTTCTTCATCTGAAACTTCCACCGGAGCTTCTGTGGTTGTCGTTGTTGATGTAGTGGTTGTCGTAGTCTTTACCGGAGAATAGGGTTGCAGTCTATTGTGTCTTCCATTGTTGATATGAGTATGATGATGATGTCGCACAGATGCATCCTCAGCTTGATCTTCATCTGACGAACCTATTATTGTGTTTTGCTCTTCATTTACATCCGCATCTACGTCATTTTTCGTTGCATCCGGCGGTCCTCTCCCATTTTGCTTTGTGTTTATCTTTTTCCTTTTATTCAGACCTCCAACGCCACCATTTTCAAGGGAGGATTCACCACTTCCTATAATTTCTTTCGAAGTTGCACCAGCAGCAGCAGCGTTTTCAAATATGTTTTGATCTTTGCCATACATTTCAACGTCTACATCTGCATTTGGTTTCACCATCATCGTACGACCTGAAATTAGCGATTCCTCATGTTTATTCAAAATCTTACTCATTCATTCACTCTAAAGATTAAAGTGTGTCTGCAATCTGCATTGCGGAGAAAAGAAAACAATTTTTCGTAATTTTTTGGAATGATTAGCCATTCTACTGAAGCAGATAATAAAGAAAATTCTTCATGAAATGTACTCGACGTTCATACGTATAGGTACGTTGTCACAGTCTATGATTCAGTGGCATATAAAAACCTAAGTACAAAATAAGCAATAAAAATATATTGCTTTGCTATTCTGCGTAGCCCGCCCAGTCACTTCTCATTCACTTTCGCAATCAATTTTCTCCCATTTGTTCGTTCGTCAAATTTATCACACTTTTCCCTTCATTTCTACTCTTGGATGAAATTACAATTTCTGCATTTGAGATTGGATTTGAGAAACGGCACATCAGAATCAAAAGAGCTAAAAGCTGTTTGAGTCATGCCAAAAAGCTGGTATCAAATCTAGATTATCGCATACCATCATAATAACAGCACCTTCGCTACGCCGAGAGATTTATGCAGCAAAGTCGTGATTGAGGTCAATCTGTCTAAATGTCTTCTACCTGCGTAAGTTGACATAGGCTAAGGTTGTTGTTTTTCCCATGAAAGTGAAACTCTATAGAGCACTTTGTACGTAAGCACGTAATCGATCCATGATTTTCACTTTTTTTCCTTCAACTAATCCCAAAAAATGGAAATAGAATAACAGGGAAAAAGAGAAATGATATGGGAGACGTTTTTAGATTCTCGTATTTGGGAACCGGCAATGTGGTAATGGCACCTGTCATCTTACAAGTATGTACTACTCATTTCATTGTTAACTGCTACACCGATTCAGTTCAGAGTCAGGCTAACAAGGTCTTCAGAAAAAGTACGAAACAAAAAAAGGAACAAAAGAAACTCAGAGCACGCGTATCATCATCATACATACATCATGGGTAATGTTATGCTTTGTCCTTTACTCTGAATTGATTAAGAGTGATTTAAAACAATTACTAACGTTTAAAAAAAACTTTTAAATTAAAAATAGCTTTTCATTCTCTGTCAGGAACATTTTTGGGTAACTTTTCTGTTTTCAGAAAACGCTTTTTAAGGAGTCCCTACTTATTGACACCTCTTTTAAAAAACGTTCCGCTTTCAGATTTCGAAATAATATGTGTTGAACTGAACCACTATAAAAGTAGTTGGACAAATCACATCAGGTGTGCATTAAAACGCAAAACAGATGCGAGACTTTTTCTTGCTCGTTTTCGGGTGATGTATCCTGCTGTCACTATTATTTTAACACACGAAATTATTGTAATCAAGAGCACTTTTTAATTAAAATTTTGCTTAATCACGAAAATAAAAAGAAAAATTCTCTTTTCGAGAGTGTCATCAAAAACGTAATGTTGCACCTGTCGTTTTCAAAATGATCATATTGGAAATTTTTTTCTTACTTCTCAGAATGAAGAAGACCGTTAGAACAACTGTGGCGGCCAATCCTACGAGAATTATGACACTGAGGAACCAGCATAAAATTGCTGACAAGCCCCGACAACGACAACATTCGTCTTCATTGTCCGATCCATATTCTTCCTCGTATATGGCATCGTGGAAGGTCCTCTGCTAAAATAAAATAGAAAAAATTGAAAGGTTAGATTTTTCTGCGAAATAAAAAAACGCTTTCTAAAACAAGAAACTGGATTACAAATTAGACCTCTAAAATTGGGATTAGGCCTTTTCTGCTATTTAATGTGTTATCATCATCATTCTTTTTGGTGTATTCTTGTTGGTGATGGTGATGATGCCCATGATTATGATTATGGTTATGGTGATGATGTGGGTGATGGTGATGATGATGGTGATACCGGTAGAATGGGCGCGTTTTGTCAAGCATTATATTTTGATGATCGTGTATTAAAGCATTCTGAAACTTTGAGTTTGAATTGAGATGCACAAATAATGTCCAGAACCAATATGTATATTTACACTCACTACACTCGACTCAATTTTTTCACGGTTTTTCGTATTAATTTGTGTAATGCAAGGTTTCAAGAATCATGATGACTTTGAAAAAAAAAAAAAACTAAAGCCAAAGTTAAAGTGTTTCAGGTTGTAGCAATGGTGTTGGTGAAACGAACAATAAATTACAACTGACTATGATGATGATGACTATAAGCATGATTGACATTGCTTTTGTGACTTATGAATGAATCAATTCGAATTTGTTTCCTTCCAATGCAATTAATAAAGTTCTCTTCTTTTCCCCTTTATCATTATCAAACACCATTCATTTGTATGGGATCTATCATCTAAACTGAAAGTTGTAAGGGAGGAGTAGAAAAGAGCAATCAACAAACTCAAGTCGCATCGAGTCGAGTCAAAACTTTCATTTGAATCGAAAAGGTTCATGAGAAGTATCAAATGTTACACGACATTTCATTTGATAATCACTCAATTCTTCCTTAGCATTTTCGAATTCTGTAATACTGACACAGAGTAAATGACTCTGAATAAAGTCTCAATCTGATTATGATTGATTACAGAAGCAGAATCATATATAACAATGGAAAGTTACCTATTAAAGCGATACGGTCTATAATTAAAGTTGAAGCAGTTTTAAAGACAAAACAAAGCTCATAACAACATTAGAGAAAAAAATTTTACTGAATCATCAATCCAATGTCAAAGGATAGGTAGGTAGGATCTATTTCTATCAGTCATCACCCTTTTCTACAAAAAAATAAATGTATATCCCAGCGCTCACCCTAGGACTTGGTCGCATTTATCCCCTTGAACTTGCTCCCTATTCCTCTACGCAATATTGCATCGCACCCAAACCAAACCACATGCAATGCATCATCCCTAAACCAGTAAAACTGTTAAAGCATACCTATTATTATTAACTTTTTATGTGTTTTTGTATGATATCTATTCTGTTTCTTACAACTCATAAGAATTTTCATTTTTCAGAGGAAATGGAAAAAAAGAAAATGAACAGTAGTTTCACATTTTTTAAAACATTGTATTCCTAAAATTAAATCAAACAAAGCATCATGGGCTGATCCGCCGATGCACCTTAGAACTGCACTATTAATACACAATGCTTTTATTATTACGATATCAAAGAAGAATGTCTACTATTGTTATCAATTGTTGACATCCGCCAGAAGAAAAGAAAAAGTGCTTTATAGGTGAGTAAGTAAGTAAATGAATGCTGTGCTTGCCTGTGCTTTATTGAAAAAAGGCATGGGCATGCTAACAAGGAAAATTCCCAGGATCTAAGCTTATCTCACAAGTACATATTTTTTGTGCGTAAATATTCACTACCTAACCATAATAATACACATAAGAAAGTAAGTGTTAACATCTCTTGCACTTTTTTATCACCTCAATCTCTTCAAAGTTTTTCTTTCTTTATTACACATCCAGATTGTTAAAGTCAAGCGAATCCAGGAAGGAAGGAAGGGGAGCTAGAAAAGGGTGGTGTTACGTACATTGTCTTTTTCTTGAGTTTTTTCTCTCGTCGCGATGTGGAAAATGAAAGTGTTTTTAGACATTGTTTCACTTGCATTGCGGAACAGGATAAATTTTACTGTCTTCCGTGTGTCCCAACTCTCAGGCTAATCCGTCTTGCTCACAACAACAGCATTTTCACAGAAAGATAAATTATTTGTATAACAAGCCTAGTAAGTAGTAGCAGTATATGAAAAAAAACTCATTCATAGTAGAAACATTTTTTTGAATACATTTTTCTCATAGAAGAACAAAAAGTGGAAGGTAAGAAGCATGACGGATGGCACATTGACAGACTTGTAAAGAGTCCGTAGTCTAAATCGGGTAAAAAAAATCGTGATTCTTTCAGTCTTCATGAATGTCTCATTATCTTATGTCTTGAAGTAAAATAAAAATGATACAATCGTCATTGCTTATAAAAACAAGAAGATAAATTGGCACATGTGTACTATTCCCACCTATTTTACCCAACTCTATTTTAAGGCCATCTTTTTATTAACTTTCATCAATAATGATAGTGTTTTGGATTACAAATCAAGAAACACGTCGACATTTCTTATGATCCATGTGGGAAACTTTGAAGCGATATATTTGTTCGAAGTTTTGATACGCTATACAAGATTGTTTTCATTCAAACTTTTCATGGTAAAAATAATGTGCAAGCAACTTTATTTTCAGTTTTTGAGTAAAGTACTTGCCTTGCCATTGAAATCAAATATATACTTTAAAAAATACTTAAAGACCAAACTTGAGCATAACTTTCCTCTAGTCATTGCTGCGATTTTTTGCAGAGGAACAAAGAGGACACAGCGAAAAGTAGGAAAATCACATCAACAGAGACATCGTTTAAGTTTAAACAGGTAGGCCAACGCACGTTCCCTTTCTAGTTAAATCATAGCAGGAATCCCATTCCTTGAAAGTGCAACAATAATCTCAACTTTTTAGTCATTTCAAGTCACTGCTACGTTGTTGAAGATATATACTTTTCTGCTGCCAATAAAAGAAAATGAGAAACCTTGCTGAGCCTACTTCCCTGTCTTGATGGACTTCTATGTTTCTATCAGTTTGTCACTGGCTCACTCTGGCTTGGCTTTGCCTTCGTTGATATTTTTAAAATGCAAAAATATATGAATCGGACGCTAATCGTGCATTCCTTTCCTATGCATTTTGCTGCCTACATATTTTTTTATGATTTTCTTTTCAATTTAATTCCTTTGATGTTTGTTCGAGTGGGGGTTTTCGGGTTTTATTTTCTCAATTCAGAAGCATAGGTTTTTTAAGATCAAAGAAAAAACAGGATAAATCAAAGGATTTAATTTTATTTGAAAAAGATACACATTTTTAAGCTCTGCAATAAAAGTCCAATTATGGATTATTGTAAATTCATCATCTTAAAAGATCCCACATCTTTTTTGAACAAAAAAATCGTTGCGTGTTTCTCGATCAAAGTTTTTTCATACTCTTTTCATCCATCCTTCCTTGTATAACATATTCCCTCTTGTTCTTTTGATTAGCTATTCTTGTACCGCGACGAGTTAGAAAATGAAGAGCGATGTAAACTCTGAGCGAGTGAAAAGGGCAGCATTTCGAGGCAATAAATTTTCATTAGCATAAACATACCTATTACCTGCATAAATAATAACTAAAACTACGCATAAAAAATCGAACTCTTCTTTACCCCTTCAAAAAAATGCTTCCATCTTTATCGCTCTCTCATAAACGTTTTTTTTTGTTGAAAAACAAATCAAACTTGAGATGTAAACTAGAAATCATTTAGTTTTCCAAATTGTTCAATCGATTTTTGATTTTATTGCTGTAGTCAATCATCAAATTCGATTAATTTATAGATTCTTTGTACATGATATAATTACGGTAATCCATTTTTTCGTATTTTTTTACAGTGGTTCTAAAAATAAAAACAAAACTTTCGCCAGCCAATAATCAGTTCATTTTGAGTACAAAATGATGTACACACGAATTACAGAAAGTTGAGAGTTGAAGAAGATTTCTGTATTTACGATAAAATCATAAAATGATCACAACTACAACCTTTCTTCACCAACAAACAACCCCATCATCATCATCATCACTATTACAATCCACCGTTACTTTTTATTTTGCGTTAATCGTTGTGATGTTCTCAATGCATAATACATATTAATATAAACAGAAACATCAAATTCATTAATTGCCACTGCTCTGATGAAGTAAATAAAACTACAACTAGGGACAACCCAAAATAGGGACATGATTAAGTGATTTATAGCCATATTGAAAAAATGTGACATGCTTAGCCTACTTACTCTGGGAAACATTTGGCCGCTTCTTCCAAACATGCCGGGAAAGAAAGGAAAATACTGGTTGCAGACGACACAAAAAAAATATATTTAAAAAAATCTATGTTGTATGTTGATGAGCCGCACTTGTGCGAAGAAATTTGAGAATTCCTCTTTTTTCACACATGAAAAGGGATTCCCTCGCTAGTGAAGTGTTACTTCCTTATACTTTCTGTCACTTTTCGTCTTTTTCGCAAGAAATAGACTGATAACCTTGCCTCGTGAGCTGCTGGTACTACTTCACCTTTTTCACAGATTTTTCTTTTTCGTCTCACAATTAATTCACGACATTCGCCTCGCACATGTGCACAGACATACAAAAGCATTCAATTTTCACCGACATAAAAATAATAACTTTAGTAGGCACGGCATTTCACGGGCAATTTCGATTTCTTTTCCTTCTTGACTTTTGATGGAGCTCCTTTTATTCCAATATTTTTCCTTTTCTCAATCGGCATCATCACCTTCATGAGACCGAATATTAGAATAGCAAGCAGGTCGCCATTCATTTCCCTAACACAATTCCAGTCGGAACTGTTTCCAGGAAGAACTCACACTATGTTTTTTATGACGATGATGTATTTTTTTACTGCCGTGTCTTTTCTGCTTTTCCGGTAATTTACATCAGATTACAAAGGAGCTGAACAGAACACCAGAGTTGCGAATTTAATGTTTTACTTTTTCTTCAGTAAATCAAACGAAGGTCCTTCCGATTGTCCTTTCTCTTTTTCCCCTTAATGCACTTAATGATCTTACATTGCCTTTTTTATGATGATTTCTTATTACTTCCTGAGTTGGTTAATGTTGTAGTCGTCCTTCTCCTATTTAGCTCGTAGTTTCAACAGTGTCACGCAAACACGATATTGAAAAAATTAACACAAAAAAAAACTTCGTAAAATAAGTAAAAAGGCTGAAAATGGGGCATGTGTGGGCCACCTATTAACTAACGCCTTGAGACAGTTCTGGATAGGTCTCTTGTCTGAGAAAACGTCACTCAAATAAAAAACGATTTGGCTTTAAGAAAAGAATCACAGAATAAATGCACCAAACAAAAGCCTCCGAGTAAAAAATTCAAAGTTTTTGTTTCTCCTCAACAAAATAAATGTCAGTCAGTCAGTAAGTCAGTCCTAGTTTGGGTTGGAAAAAATGCCCTCACATTTCCGTTTCATGAATCAAGTTCCCAAACCAATTGGTCGCTAACATAACTAACTTATTGTATAATTCTTGATTGAAAGTCGAAGAACGAGGTGTTCGATGTAATATTCCATGTTTGAAGTTTAAACCTAAGAAAAGGCTTCCACTTACTCTTCACTCGCACTTGTCGGCGTGCCGATCTATTACTTCAAAATGAAATGGGTCTCTGATTGTTTCAAGTGAAAAAATTTTTTGAAGACGGCTCACATTCATCCACTTTAAAAGTGAAGGATGCGTGCATACATGCATAATCTCATCAGCAAAGGCAATGCAAAAAAGGATTCGTTCGAAAAACTTTTTTTTGAAATACTACGTGCGTACCTATAGCCTACCTCTTCATTCATCATCGTGTATGTTTACTTACTTTGGATTAGATTATTTTTGGGAGGCATTTTAACGCAACGCAGCATTAAAACCATCTCTCCCTCTCTCAAAAATAAGAACACTTCAAGGCAGTAGTGATTCATTCATACCTCACAGCATTACTTACTTTACCAATCTAATAAAACAAGAAGAAGGGAATAATGGTGAAGATGATGATGGCTCAGTCAGTCCTTAAAAAGGGAAGGAAGAATCAGGGCTCTGTTTTCTTATACTTCTCAAACCATGTGATATGTGTGCGAAAAAAAATTCAGTTTCGAAAAGAACATACTTACATTCAATTTGATTAGTAAGATAAGGAGGAAACTTCTTTTCAATGGTCGCTTTATTCATAAACGGCTGCTTAAGGAGCTCACCGGTGCAACGCTCAGAAAATAAGCAGTGCGTTAAACTATGTACATGTTTTTTCCTATTATGCACTACTGACAATGGATGCAATCCTTAGAACTTACATCGCACACTGGCATATAACTTTTAAAAAAATCTAAATTCGAGATAAGATGTGCATTACGTTGTTACATTTTCTTTTACTCCTGATCCTATGCTTTTGGGTTGCACTTGTTATGCGTGCCAATGCCACTGCCACCACAATTTTCGCATTATCTTTTCTCTTCTACTGTTTACAACTTTTCTTGGTGCTAAATATTTCTCTAAATGTATGATAGATAACTCACATCGCATTAGAGATATTCTCATTTTTTGTGGTATTGTAAAAAATAGATTTCCGAAAATAGAGCAATCTAGTACATCCATTGTTTACTTTTTTTGTTTCGGCCTGTTACTATTGTTCTCTCTCTCCCAAACAGATTATTATTCTTTTTTTGCATTTTTAGGTGAGCCAAGCTATAATACATAACGCTATCTGAAGACATGTATGCTCCTAGTTTCCTGTAACCTTGTAATCCTTTCATTATCACATAACACATAAGTGTTGTTGTAACATCATATCATGGGCCCGCTGTTATGCCGCTGTCGATAAGCTAAAAAAATATTCAAAAATATTTTATACGAAATACGAATTCGATAATTTTTCCTTCAAAAGTACCTGAGTTTCATAAGGGGCAAAATGCAAAAAAATACGAAGAATTCATCTGGTAAGCTTTAAAAAAAGTTAACCTTCAATTTTTTTTCACTTTTGCACCGATTTTTGAAAAACGTAATACGTAATATTGATAAATACATACACTAACTAATCAGGGAAGATTTATTAATGAGGTTAGTGTGTAATTATTAACCTTTCTACTTAAACTACAGGACCAATGAAGATAACATGAGAATCTTCAAAACTTATAATGTAATCTCTAATTGCTTTCGAACACATAGAACATGCATGAAAGTTTGAATAAATAGTGAACGATTGCAATAAAACCTCGTCTTCTTAAAATCTCATCACATCCCAAGTCCTACTTTCATCACATCAGATTGGTAGACCTGTATGCATAATTAAGCACGCATGTACTTCGACAATTGAATCTTGTAAAAATAGTGCCTGGGAATAAAAAGCTTTCTTCTTTCGATTCTCATCCCTGTTTACATTTCAATTATTGATTGACTGAAACGAAAAAATAATAATGAGCTTTAGAAATTGGTAACTGCATTGCATGCCATGAAAACTGTCCAACAAAAGTACATAACTAGTAGAGCAGACGGTGTTAGTGAGCGAGCGTGGTTCGGTGCATCATTGCAAAAAGCGCTGACGAATTCTTGAGCATCCCACGATTAACAATTCAAAAATGATTAAAACTCACGGACGTATGAAGAAGCACATACGTAACTAACTACATATCCATCCATCATGCACAAGTTGAAATATTTCATATCATCCGACCAACCGAAAATGGTAGAGTGGAAGAGCATTTTACCTCTTAAAATCACTCAAGTGAATCGATTGACTGTTGCGCTTGTTTCAACTCTTTTTCTTCACTCTACTAACATACATTTTTTCGCCTTACTTCTTTTTTTACGCACACACATATTCGGATCAAAAATTCTTCTTGACTCGGTACATTTTCAAAAAAAATCCTCCATTTTTTCTCACTTTTTAAACGTTTCAATGAGTATGATGATGGATGGATTGAGTACTACAATGTTGTATGTGTTTGAAGTTCTGTTGTTTTTCAGTCTAAAGATGGAAGACAGTGTGTGTACTTACTAGGTTTCGCCATTTTTGATGACCGATCGGGTAGGTAGTCTTATTTGCCACGTAAACAATTGAAGTAGTGAACATGTACTTTTTCTGTCATTCTTCCTTCTTCTTTTTCCTTCAGATTACAAACCACTCAATCACCATCATCATTCAAAGTGAACAAATAGAGGATTATTATGATAGAAAATAATATTTTACTCAATTCCATCTTTATTTTTGTATTTTCAATAAACATTTTTTCTAGTTATTATTGTTATTTTTTGTGAAGCATCTCGATCTGTAGCTGTGGTGCGGTGGTGCTTGGTTGGTGCGATGCAATTCATGTGCATTTTCTTTTCTTTGATTGCAAGAAGAGCAAGAAGACGATTTGTATTATCATCTCTGCAGTTTCCTTTTCCAAATTCCAATTATGAAATGAACAAGTGGCACACAACAATCCACTCAAGTGTGCACAATCATAAATTCATTCAACAATGAATGAAATTACATTGAATAGGTACATGCACAGATATAGAGAGCAATGATGCCTAAGTAAGGAAAAGTAATACCGTATCATCGTAATCATCATCATCATCATTATCGTGGCTCTTCTTCTTCTTCATACTGTTGTGGGCTAATATAACCTATTTATACTGCGAGTTGTAGGCTATTTTTCTGCTGAATGATGAGCCGATGTAAGATTGGATTGCATTTCGTTGTACTTTGTCTTATTAAATCCCACTGCGTGGCGATTTTTTCTGGCCACTGCCCTTGCATCTGATGAGAGGTTTAAATTGCTTTCCATTATCATTACTTTTGTGCTATCACGCTGGATCATTTTTTACCATTAATTATTTTGATAGTCTTTTTTATGTTTGAGCAAGATGAGCGAGATTAGTACATTTTCTCAATTAGGCGAGATTAGGACTCTAGGTAATCATCATTTTATCCGATTTAAACTAACTTTGGACATGCAAGTCCATTCATCGACGATCGGGACTGTCATGTTTTTGAAATTGCTTCAATGGTCAAGCCGACATTGGCATTACTCATGATGTCATGATTAATTAATCAATCAATAGCTTGCTATACTCAATGTTTTACCTGTTTGTCTATTAGAATACTAGCTACAAGAAATAATCTTATCTTTCCCCGAATATTCACAATAACTTACACACAATGATTATACTTTTAGTGCATGGCATGCATGACCGAGCTTATTTTTTTTTATCAAAGTTTTGCATAGACATTTTTTTCTTTGATTATTTATAGAATGTAATAAAAAGTTTCCGCAAAAGTTCACTGAAAAATGTTTGTGACGCCGTTTGTCATGTGGTTATCATATTTTGTGTTCCGCATCGGGGGTAATGTACCTCATAAAACGACCAACAAACAACAGCCATGAAAACAGGACACAGTCGATTTTTAGACTGACTTGACTTGCCTGACAAGAATATGCAAGCTTAGGCAACCCAGACGAGAGGATCGGTAGGAGGTCCAAGAATGTTGTGAGCACACAGTAAAAATGGGTAGTTGGGGTCGTCTAAAGATGAGTGTCATTGTATGTTTATGGACATATCTCTTTCTAATGGAATAACTTACTTAAGGAAAGCTCATTCTGATTTGATTGATAATGCGATATTAAAACTAACAAGGAAATTGAGCTAACAGGATTACTACTATAGGTTTTCATGAGGATTATCCTGGTACTACTACTTACCACTGCTACTATTTTTATGATGACTTCGTTGTTGAGAAGAAAGCTCAATGCACAGCTTTCTTTTTTGGAACATTGTTAAAATATTTGCTTCTCTACAATAATAGGTTGACTAACAAAAAAAGCTTTTCCTTTGATTATTTATCATTATTGTTGGCTATTTTCCCTTCATCCTTTTTTATACGTTCAATTTTTCCTGGGCTTTATTTCACGTCTCGCATCAAAGTCAAGAGGATAAGGACAGGACACGGTAAAACTGGGAACTTGAATGATAGATCCCGCTCATTTTGTGTTGTTTATTCATTACGCTGGTGATGCCAATTCCAGCTTAGATGAGGATAACCCAAAATAAAGATTGAAAAGTACTAGAAGGAACGCATTTTAATAAGTAAAATACTTGAATAAGGAATAACTTATATTTTAAGTTAAGTAACGTTAGACAGATGGGAGGAGAAAAATGTTCGTAAAAGTCAGAAAATATATAACTTTGGCATCAATAAATTTACTTGAAATTGACATTTTCTCAAATGAATCGATACTCAGAAGCATCAGCAACTACAACAATAAACTTAAGTGCTTTACCTTGCCTTGGTTGCTGAAAGATTTAGTCTCTGACTGACGGAGTGAGCCTAAAAGTTTGATTTGTTTATCAGAGTGAGATTCAATTCGATGCGAACAGACATCTAGCGATTTTATTCTCATTAGGGGTAAAAATGTTTGCTGAATAATTCAAGGCTGAATTTGATTTTGTATATTCACTCCAACCGTTGTGGAATAAGTTAATATGTATGTATATTTTAATACTGATGGTATTTTCTCCCATTTTCGTGATGACTTTCCCCTTGATTGAGTAAATTGCCAGGTTGAAATGAGAAAATGAATTAGGATCAGCCTCGTTTTCCCCAAAAATTTAACCCATAGTACTATATTTGGCATGACTTAACTCTTTTGCCCTTGTCTAATGCGATTTCAAAGTCATGTCAAACTTTCCCCCCTTTTATCCTAATCTCTCCTTCTTACCAGAGAAGTGAGAAAAGTGTAAGGGTGGTAGAACTAATGCAGGGTGAAGTTTTTTTCCCTGTTACATTTTTTTTTGGTATAACTCTTACTTTTTTCCTAACCTTCTTGGGTAACGAGCTTGAAGCCAACTCGGTCAAATGTTTCTTATACGTCTCAGTAATTTAGGCTTATCCATTTCATCCTATGGAAAAGATAGAAACGCCGGATATGTTCAACTTCCTAAGTGCAAAATTTCACGCTTTACAAGTTTACGAGGAACACAACACGACATGCCATGAGTCTAGTAAGAAACTGCTACACAAGTTTACCACATTAACGGACTCGAAAAAAGTTACACATCCAAATAGAAAAAAATCTCTTACTCGTTTATCCACACCTTTTTTTATGAAGAAAATAACTACTCGAGTAAACCTTGAGATTAGTGCACATATGAGAAATTGAAAGAGAGTGAAGTAAATGAAGAAGCAGAGAAGAGAGTAATATTAGGAGTAGCCGTACTAATTCGCTTGGAAGTCCTATTGCCCATGTGCTTTGATTTATACCGGTGGTGCAGAACTCTCGCTCAAGTTAACTTGGTCAACCCCTACAAGTGATGATTTATGATTTTTCACTCGTTCTTTTCCTCGACGCTTGAACGCGCTACAGTAAAGAGGAGCACGTTAGATTCGGAGATACAATACAACAACGTGCTGCGTTTCCAGACCCAGCCAGTAGTGTAATACGTATAACTTAATTTTTATGAATTTGCAGCTGCTGTTATATTGTTTAGTCCAGCCGTAAAAAATTGTATACCATTTGACAAGGAATTTGTCCCAGGTGGGTATTTCATTAATAAAAATCTTGCAAGCTCGTTGTATTGAGCAAACAAGTTCTTTTTTGGTGGGGAAAGGGGAACGATCAAATCGTCATCAACATTTATATATCTACGTGTAGATATAGGTTACTAATTACTAGAAACTGTGTACTTTACATCGGTCGCCGCCGCCACGACCGCACGTTCACACTTGAGTGCAATGGAGAGAGAAACCCTTGAAAAAACATGGTATGCATGCAAAAGGCAAGGTAGCGTCATAATCCCCAAAAGACCAAGTAACAACGAAAGTTTTGGACTGGGAAAGAGCAATATGCATTGCCATTGCCAACCCCTTCCGACAGTGAGTTGACTGAGTAAGTATCACCATCACCAACACCACCGGCTGCAATCCGTTTGTCGTGATCAAAAGATAATGATAGGCACACACTTGGGCTAATTGCGTCATTAATTGATTGCTAACACCATCTCACTTCGTCCTCTCTCTGTGTACTCGTGTACTGTTTTTTATCTGATTGTCAAGCAATAAATCAACACTTCATGAAAACCTTGTAATAATAATAGTAATAACGCAACGATTTGATGAAAATGAAAAAAGGGTTCATCCGTCAGACCATCATCATCATTATCATTATTGCTATATCTTGTATCTAGTAATATATCTATCAATTTATCTAAAACAACAACATGCTCATAAAAATAGGTTGTTCTTATTATCGCACGTATTATATGCGCAGGTGTAGTGTACAGTGTGCTCTATTATCTTGGCTTCATTGTTTTTCAAAATGAACGAAGGGGCAAGGAGTAATCCATCAGGATTCCATTTTATTAATTTCACCTGGACTGGGAGTGAGATCCAGGCCTTGGCCAATCATTTGCATTTTTATTTATTATATTATTTTATTTGATGCTATTTTGCATGCAATCAAGGCAAAAATAAATGGTTGATGATATGATGAAGATAACGATATGATATGGTCAGTCCAGTGCTGTGTATATAGCTGGAGCAATCATGCATTTACCACAAATGTGCGTGTTCGGTCTCCAGCTCAAACCGGGATAAAATATGTGTTCATATCCATTTCTTCCACACAATCATCCTTGAAAATAAAAAAACGGGTCTTCCATTTCATACAACTTTACAGTGCTCTAAATCTAAAAAAAAGCTTCCAAAATTGTAGATTGTATGTTATGCACTGTCCCGTTAGAAATAGGGTTACGTTATGGGTTATAAATCCTCAAATCCATATAAAGTAAGTTGAATGATGTTGTTGGTGGTGTAAAGGCGGATAGAAGTGGAACGAGAGGGACAATAATGTTACAACAATGCATAATGAATGAAGCCCTGATGCACATAACTACTACAGAAACCAGACGATCATCATGAAACAAAAAAAGGGGACAAGCGGGGAAGAATCCGTTGCTGGAAACGTGAAAACCTTATTTTTGGATTATTATTAATCACCCAAAAAAATTGGGGAGAAATGCAACGGGAAAAGTACGATAAAAGAGTAATAATGTAATATAATACAAAGAATACATGAAACATGAATGAAAATTAAATGCTTGGCCATCGGAGGCATGAAATGAATATTCTTTTTAAGATAAAATGTTTCACCGACAAAAGGTCCGGATGTGGAAAATGATTTAACTGTAGAAAAAAAAAGAAGGCCAAGAGCAGGGGAAAATGAAACCTTCAAAATACTATGGCATGCATCACCACCATATTATGCATATACTCCTACTACTTCACGAACCATAATCATAATAACCATGATTTAGAAAACATTTGGAACGTTACTTACTTACTCACTTAGTCAGTCAGTAAGTAAGTAGATTGTGAAAATAGAGCAAGAAAAAGTCCATTGGATAAAGTTTAGGGATAATGAGCTAAAGCTTTAAGTGAGACTCTATCTTGTGTTTTTTTTGGCTTGTACTTATGCAAAAAATAAGTAAGGAGAAAAAAAATGAAGAGAGAAGTGAATGAGTCACTTTCCATCCAGTAGTAGTTTGGGCGAGACGAGAACAATTCTCGTAATTGACTGCTTGCTACACCGTTCTATTCTTCGACATTCTCCAGTGGAAAAAAGGCGAATATACTAGCAGGCAGACCGCATGTGATGTGGTATGGCATATATTATTATTTAAGATGGGAAAGCCATATTATCTATCATAATATGTATGTGTGATGCGATAGTGATGATGATTATAATATGACGGTAAGGGCAAGAGGAGGAAGGGAAACCCTCGTTTACTCTT
The DNA here is from genome assembly GCA_027743895.1 of Seira musarum. Taxonomy (NCBI): domain Eukaryota; kingdom Metazoa; phylum Arthropoda; class Collembola; order Entomobryomorpha; family Entomobryidae; genus Seira; species Seira musarum. The sequence continues at coordinate 53,665 of JAHZMX010000928.1, read as the reverse complement.
TTGGCTTTGACGGTATTTTCTTTCCCTACTTTCTGGCTCTGCTCATTGCAGCATTTAATGCCATTATTATTATGATCCAACTTTGGTTTTCAAAAATGAAGGAGGCACACACCAAAAGAGCGGAAATGAGAATACCTTAACGACGACAAAGATGGCCATGAATGGCCACCTCTTATCCTTGATGCAATGCAATTCATCGGTGAAGTTTTATAGACGAGCTTCCTTCTCTCCTCGTGTGCGTATAACGTTTTCTTCTAAAGCCGGAGAGGGAAAGAAAAAAAACTTTTATTAAGTAAGCAGGAGAGAAAGAGGCTGCTTTCGTTTCGTCCGGCTTGAGTTTTTTTTTGCCATCATCCCTTCTCGCTTGATTCCTTGTTTCCCTCCTCTCCATGAAAACGTCTTTCCCCGTAGTTTTTGTCTTTTCCTAATGCTCACTTTTTGTTTCACTTCTTTCTCGGGTTCCCCCTTTCAAGATGCATGCATATCCGTTGTGTATTCCCATAAATAATATTCATAATATAGTTGGCGGTCGTTGATGTCAGTAGTCAGTGGTGGCAATGATGAAAGTGACGATGAGTATAATGTTGATGCATAAAGAAACAAGACTTTTACTTTGGAATGGGAAAATATATTTAAGAAAGTATGAATGTGAACAAGTCAACCGGAATACCGGCCATTTCATCGCATCCGTTATAAACCGTTGCGCTTTTCCCTCTGATGTCTGTGTGCCGACTGCCGTGTGTTCAACGTGTGAGCATCAATAGCTGGGGAATTAGGTAGTCGACGGTGTAGAAGAAAGACTTATTTTATCTTTTCAAAGTGAGCATTATAAGTACTTTTGGGAGAAAAAGCTGCATTTCCTTGAAACAAGTTACATTTTCTTTTACATACAACAAAGTGGAATGGGAATTTTCCAAGGAAAATTATGTGAAAAATACTTTCTCCGTCGTAATTAGTTTAAAATCTTTAATTCAAGGCCATTAATGCATCACTTTCTAATTCACTCCTGACTTATCGTAGAATTTTCCCAGGGAAAAGGTCATTATTCTTCCAAGTATTCCAACCATTTTTGACATTTTTGAAGCCAACGACGCATGACGTTCTTCAATGCTTTGAATCAAATGCATTCACGGAAGTGAATGGACTAGCCCGCAAGTTTTTACTTTGTCTTCGTAGAAATGCATTAGAAACTTTGTTTTTATTCTGTGGCAGGAGTTTGCAGCCACGTTCGGCACGTGTCCAGGTCGGAACTTTAGGAAAAAACATTTATTAAAGTGATTTGTCTCTATTTTAATTGCTTTCTAAAATAATTTTATGCAAAAATTCAGAGTATAGCGCACTTTTTACCTGACCAAATATGTTTTATGATGTAAATATAAAAAAAGAGAAATGCGCTTGGGATTCGGAAATTCTATGGGGAGGTCTTGGTAGCAAGCAAACAACCTGCAAAAGCAAGCAAGGGTGAGTAACATTTACTCACGCAACTTTCTACTTTGAATTCGTTTGCTTTTTTATTATTACGTTTCAGACCTGTCAATTAAAATATGCATTACTGTAATGTCCAAAAATAACTTGGACGCTGACACGTGTACAAGCTCTGAGATTCATTCATACACTACAGGAAATTTTGAAAAGGCTTCAATTATTGATGATTATGACATTAGTAAGCTGTGTGTAATGAGCAGTAATCAACATTTAAACATATCGTTTTTGTGGTGTAAATTAAAATATTCTTTCGGTGAGAATTATAAAATTATTTTAAAATATAGAATTACATATCTAAATTACCTGGGTATGAGTGTATGACTCCTCCTTTGTTTTTTGAGAATCGCATAAAATTGGTCATACTGGTAAGTGGTACACTGTTCTTTCCCCCTCCTTTTTAGAGCTGCATAACTTATTAATTTTCGATCGCGATGACTGCTGTGACGTTAATTGGTTTTCCCCGTTGCATAAATGCTTATTCCAATGCATGTCACTTTAGTAATGTGAATTAGGCCAGGCTCAATTTTACTGCCGATACATAATAATATACAACATACTTTTAGTGGAAAAGTGTGGTTTTGCTTAAGAAACAAAGAGAAACTCGAAATACTGGCTTACCGATGACGTGACCTTCATAAATTATTGAAATAAGTGGGATGGTATGGTTGGCAGTGAGTTAAGTAATGCGAACCAGGCTGAGTTACCACCATCATATCAGACATACTCGATGGTATTCCAAAGAAATAAATAGGTACTGCAGAGTAATCCCTCTCCGTGTCCATGTCAATTTTGTATTAACCATATTGACGGACTTTCGATTAGCTAATAAAGAGCTTGAATTTTGATCGATCGACTGGGAAAAAGCAGTAAGGATTTTTTTTTTCAATTTATGTGCGACCTTGACTTAAATGAAATGTATATCTGTAAGCTCGGTGTACTTTATCTTAAACAAATAATTTCACTCAAGCAAATACAGCAAATACCTATATATGTACACACATTGTAATTTCAAGTCATTCACTTTGTTTAAAGTGAAAGTTTTAAATACTTTCATAGATATTAAATAGCTATTATTTGCTGATTGCACTTGGCTGATAAGAAAGTCACCGGAAATAATTGGACTCTCTGATCGAAAATTCTGACGTAGTGCACAAACCATTTCATTTTCTATTATGAAATACCACTCATTCAATTAAATTTTGAGAGTACTATTATTACAAGAGTGTGAGCATGCTTTTTCAGGTACTTATTTATCATGGACATTTTGGGGAAAGATTGCATGCTACACCCTACAATATAGATTTAATATTCATTTGATTTTCATTCAAGTTTTAAAATATTCATGGCGTAAAGTTTCCCTCCAAAAGCCGCCACATGGAATAAAATGGAATAAGTGATGGTTGTTGTTTGAGCTGGAAACGCCGCAATCATGACATTAGGTATACTTACTATAATACGCCTTGTATGAAATACGACCAAATAATGAATGCTCTACTCAACTCATATCATACGTTACTTAGGATTTATTACTACGCACTTTTTACCAGAAAGCATGCTATCATTGATCATTTGCATGCCAAATCTAATTCTACGCGAAACCAAAGCCATATACCTACGCCACAATCCACAAACCAGCAGAGCTTGCACACACGAAAGACTTCAAACTTGATTGAAAATCATTTTTCTTGTGCATTATGGCTTTTTGCTGTTCGATGCAATTACGGGAGAAAAAAATAAAATATGATGACGGTTATGGTGACGATGTAGGGGAAGGGCAGTGGAAAAGTAAACAACTATGTTCAACATTATATACTTATTATTACACATTGTTTAGAATTACCAAAGAGGGAAAGTGTAGTCCCTAGTGTCATATAAGTATATCCCACGTTGGCGCAATTTTTTACTTAAAGCTTTCGCAGCTACTCACTCACACACTTCTTCTCATTCCAAGTTCCTTAATCAATTGGCCTACCATCACTTTATTGTTTCGTCGATCGATTCATTTTCTTTTTCAGAAAAAATCTAAATAAACTACACCAAGTTCGATACAAAGAAATTGTCGGTCGATGAATAGAATGAGGCACAAGATAAGTGTGAGATATGATCGGTCCCTGGCTCGCATTGCTTTCACTCATATTTTACATTGTGGCATTACTTTGTTAGGAATATGCAAAGCGGTTTCCTACCCCACTTTTTTCATTACCATCATCACCACTTTCTAAATTCATTCTTTTTTGGGTAGAAAGGAGCTCGAGTGGAAACAAAAGCAAAGTCGTTATTATATTTGTATTCACTACTTCCTCTTTTTTGAAGAAGAAAAAAAAATCGTTTCCCCAGATTTATCATCCGGCTAAAGCTGATATTGTATTGTACATGGATTCATAGTTTTGATGATACATGACCGCATGCCATCCGAGTCTGAATTCGGAGAAGGTAAGTAAGGAGGTGCAAGTTTGGCAATGTTGGTTTTAGTGCGTGTATTGCATGAATGAGTGAAATTATATGCACAAAAATACTTTTCCAGTTTTTCATGTTGTTTCTTGGGTTTTTGTCTTTTTCTCGTTTGCCACCCTCCCGCTGTGACGTGTGAACGGTTGGAGACTTTGCTTCTCTAGGCCAGGCCAAAAGTCCAATAAGTTGAAAAGAACAGACCCAAAAGGATGTACATATATATTCATACAGTGAAAGCTATTATGAAAAAAAGAGCAGATGAGACGAGGACGAGGATCGCTCTTGTTTAAGTAGTTTGTGTTCGTTTCGTTATTTTGATGATGATACTATTTTGTTTATCATGTTGGACAATTTGCCATGCCGAAGTGGAGGATGCTTTTTTCGGGTGGAGCAGGAAAAAACGGAGAAACTTGGTTCTGAAGAGGGAAGAAAAAGCAGCGAGGGTGATAATGGTCTCTTTTCTTTTCTCTTGTGCATCACATCCTTCGTAATCCTTTTCTAAAGAAGTTGCAGGAGCATTTAAGAGTAATTCTTTTGCTATAAAGGTTGACTATCATGCTAACATTCATTTGCTAATAAACGCTTGAAGAAAAGAAAAATAAATGGTTCTTTCAGTTATCTATCTATACGTGCGTGCATATCTCCCCCAAAAAAGCAATATTATGCATGTCATGCGATGGCTTATGGTTCGCTCTGTGACTGTTGAGCTTGGCAAACTTCTACAATGGCAAATTGGCTTGTTTGATAATTTTTACAAATGTTTTTGAATCAGACTAACACGTCCAACACAAAATTAACATTTTTTCTAACAATGGAACTGATCTTTCAAAATAAGTATATAGTTTTTGTCAAAATTGGGAAAGTGTAAGAGGAGTTTTGAGTTGTGATCTTCTTGTCATCAGTCAAAATGGGTTTTCACTTTTCGTCACTTTGATGTTTTGCCAAATCGAAACACATTCGCCAGCTCACCTTAGCCTAGAAAGCATTTCCGACTATTCCGACATTTATAAATAGTATGCTTTTCCTTTCTTCCATATCCTGCTTTGTCGTCAGCGGATAAAAAACCTATTTTCTAATGCCAATGCCTAGTAAAAATACAGCGAAAAAATATTATGTGGATGGTTAAGTCAACTACCTACTACTACTACTACTCCCAAGAATTTTTTTCTACATCATAATGTAACAATATTTGAAGAAAGTGTTCCAACAAGGAAGCATCCATCTCTGGCGTGTCTTGGTTTTTTACTTGTGGTATACCTATAGGCAAAAATATGCATGCATGTTTGTGCTAATGGCTGAAAAAAAAAACAAAAATTGAAACCTTTACGCTACAATGCGATGATGATACTTTAGGTCGTGATGCATAAATATACCTGTAAGTTCAGAACGGTAAACTAAAGTGAAGGTTGGCTTGGCTTTCGCTCAGGTAAGTAAGCAGTGGCGGCCGTGGTGGTGGTGATGGTGGCGAGAGGGAACATTATACATAATTTAGTTTTTGTGTGTTATTGTGTGTTGTATTAGCTTCGAAGTTCTTTTTTTTCAAAAAAAAATGAAACTATATCAGCACATTTCACTTGCTCGTGTGCCATGTCAAGCATTCCCCTGAAGCTCTTTGGAACTGCTAGTCATTTCTACTGATTTTAGACAAACACGTTAAGTAACTTTTGAAGCGAGAGTTAAGCCATGCATTCATTCACTCACTCACTCACTACTAGTGAGTAAACCAAGCTGGTCTGGAAGGAACTAAAATAGTTTTACATACCCACACGGGCGACGGGAAATGCACACGTTCCTTTACCTTCCTCTTGCATGAGAATTTGATTTCAATGACTTATATAACACGCTAGATTTCTCCACCAGATCCCATTGTATTATGAATTTGTGATTGTGTGCGCTTCTGTACTACATTGTATGCAACATTATTATTTTCCCCTTACTATTTTTTCATACCTTCAGGACTTGCATGTGATGCATGTATCACCTGCCAATATAAAGTGGTGCCATTGCCGCCACTATTATTAATACCAATGCCTACTATAACTACATGCGATGCGGTGGTAAATGTGCTATGGTGTTATGTTGGCATGTGTATGATGGTGTAGGAGTATAAGAAAAAGAAAATCCATTGTTGTGTAGGTGAAGAATACTGGCCGGGTGTGCTCTAATGACCTAGTTTCTCATTACCTTTTTACTTGCTCTTTTACCTTGTGTCCTATAACTTGCTTCTCTCTCTGTGTAGATTACATTGGGTTGTTGGTGGATGATGATGAAAGCAGTTTTTTTACTAACAATATTTGAGTTTAAGTAAGCAACTCCAATCTTAAATCTTTGTAAAAAAAAGTTTGAGTTTTTTGCCTTCACTTTAACACGTACCTATTTGCACAGGTAATTATTATGTTGTACTTTGCCAAGATAAACTCAAGAACTTTTTTTTTCACATTACGTCAGAGCCGTGTTACGCTGTCAGAAATTTTTCTCTGATTTGCATATAAATTCATGCATTTCCTGGGAGGTAAAGCGCTTCCACATCACACAAGTTAGGAAAGGTGGTGGTGGTGGTGGGCAGAGAACATGAAGAGCAATAATTTTTCTTTTTACCTAAGGTTTGCAGTCCGTAGTTAAGCATGGGCAATAAGCTCAACAAATCGTTTCAACCATCAAACTTGTCCTTGTGAAAACAAGGGTAAGAGAGCTTCTTTGTTTTGTGTGTGGACGTTCCCACCATTAACATTTTCGCAGATGAAGTGGTGGATGATATCTATTTTTAAAAACTCATTTCTATTATCTATCTAATGCACACAATGATGGGGGATGGGAAGGGAATAGAGACAAGGCTAAAAAGGAGATTTGGGGTGACGCAAGAAAGGCCACGAGGAATTATGGATGAATGAGCGTTTGCTTTGGGAAAGTAAAAGATCAAACTTTTTTATTTGACGAGATGATCGGAAACGAACTTGCAGGGATTTCACCTTAGCTTTCGGCTTCTCAACTTTTCTTTATTGGCGGAACGTGCGAGTACGGCGGTGTGAGAAAAAGGAGCTCATGAAATTATTAATGGGATTTTTAATAAAAAAGGGTACCAAGGTACGTGTGTATCCATGAAAAGTATTCCAACCACAGAAACCCGAGAAACATATCACCCCGTAAAAACCAGAGAGGTGCATTCTTTTCTCACCACCACTCCACTCACTCACCGTCGTCACCAGCCGCACCACCACCACCACCAACCAAACAACCATCATCATCATTACCACGTTTGGCGCTAGGAAAAGCCAGCTAGAAAGAAGCCCCTAAAGAGGAAAGTACCACAACAAAGAGAAAAAAGCCGAATCTCTGTTGTAACTGACTTGACTGGTCTCGCACAAAGAGGAGCAGCTGTTGAATTGAATATCGCGGAAAAGAAGAGAAATGGAAAGAGAGAAATAAACTCAAGGAAAACGGTTCATTCATTTCATTTACCTATGAAATGAGGCAAATGAAGAGATAGATGCATAAATAGATCGTGAAGCCATAATCATAATCATAATCATCAACATCATGTTCTCACTCATCCTTATCTGACTTTTTTTTAAAGTGTTACAAGACTCCAAATAAGAATAACAAATATATTTTCTCATACATTTTTTTTCATTCAAAAGGAAAATCTGTATTTTTTTTCTCAATTGAATGTCGTCTGCCATACCAAGACTAGTAGTATTTCTTTTGGAAAATGAAGTAAAAGGAGGAAATAAGTAATAACGGTTTCCTTCTCTAATCCCTTTCCCAGTGGGTATACAAAAAATGCCTATTTTTATGCCTTTTTTCTACGCTTTCTTTCGCTTCCTCCTCAGGATTTCTTTTAGCTTTCCTCACACACACATACACACATTGAATTGAATCCGAAAGAAATGTTTGTGTCAGCTTCGTCGAAGCATGTTTAGTAAGTTTGTTATCATTGTTATTGTTATGCCTCTTTATGTTTATGTATTTCCTATAATGCGAAGTCCAAATAAATAGTGGGGAGATGTAGTGAGATTGAGATGGCCACTACTTCCACTTCTATTTACGCCATAGCTATAGCATAGCATCTAGTATAACAAGAGAACCAGATCTGGGGTAAGTGTCCAGAGTTCTGTCCCTGTCCAGTTTAGCTCAACTCATCATATCATTCATTTTTTATTAGCACTCACACGTTCACGATTCCCATTGTTGATTTGTGGTGCTTTCTCGAGCTATTAATGTTACATTTATATGGGCTTTTTACATATATGTAGCTTTGTCCCTTTTTTCACCAACAAAATACAATTATCCGAATAAACAAGTTTTTTCCTCCTTCTCTTCCTCAACATCCTCTCTGCGGATAGTTGGAACATAAATAAATAAGTAAAATGCAAGAAAAAAATGCTAACCCGAGTTAACTGAAATAAACGAATAAATAAAGGATGATGATGAAAGGATGAAAAAATACTACTACCTACCACTACCATTCCCTCTTCTGTTTATTTTTTACTTGTCCGAGTTATTACTACAATGTCACTAGAGATTTGAGTTAGTTAGAAAACGAGAACAATATAAATAGGCCCATAATGATGTACATTTTTGTATCGAAGTTTCTACTTTGTTGGAGAATGTCCGTCTCTGTTTTTTCTCTATTCTGATGTCGCTTTTTTCTCTAAACAAAAAATGGATAAGGGTTGGTATTATAAGTCCATATTAGTATATTTTTCTCTGGTGGAAAAAGTATAGACTTTTCTTTACGCTCTTTAACTCTAGGACTAGCGAAAAAATGTGCATTTTGCAAACGTGCACTAAGGTGTATATTATTAAGGATGACCGTGTGTAAATGGTATGGCGCAGAGTTTGCGACCCCCTGCCAATTTTGAATGTGTCCTCCACTCCAGTACTAGAGCTGCTATATTTACTCCTCATTCTCTCATTCATTCCTGTAGCGTTTTGTAGGTTTTGATGACAAAAGCCATGCTATAATGCCATCGACATCACCCTCGCCAGGTAAAAGTGAATAAAAGCAGGTTTAATGAATGGGGTTCATGCACCAGGTCTCTCTCTTTCTCCTCTGTTCTGGGTTGTTGTGAGACCGACCAACTGTCGTGGTATATAAAAATATTCATACACCTTTGGCTTTAGCCAACAAAACTTCCACATCACCGGAAGAATGATACGCTTGTTTCCGCTTTTGCTCAAGTGTACGAAAAAAAGTGGCAGAGGAAAAGAATAAGAAGTAAAAAAAGAAGAGAAATATATGACCCAGGTTAGGCAGTTTACCTATTTATTTGATGGGATATCGCATAGTAGTAATAGTAGTAGTACAACTAAATTCACACACGCTTTCTCTCTCAAAAATAGCTCATGGATCACATTGCATCTATTTTCAATTCATTTTCTTTCTGGAATTGAATGTCCACTTGTCAACTTCATTGTGAGCGGGCGTGTGTGTACATTCCATTACTTTCACTATTGTTTGCAAGGTAGGTAAGTAAGCATTACAAGCCAGGCACAAAAAAAACTACAACTGCTCTGTTTACCCTCCTTAATGTTTCACGTAATGGAATGAAATAAATGTATGATTTCTGATATTTTGTTTACACCGCCCTTCGAAAATATATGTTAATGGTACATCGTGGACAGATAATTCTTCATGCCATTTTACCTCTGTCCTCCTGTCGTGTTACACTTACCTTGCGACCCAAAGCGAATAAAAGGTAGAAAAAATAATAATAAAAATCGAGGTTTTGTCCTAATGTGGTCTGGCCTAGTCTCCTATCTATTTACTAATACCACCAGACTGTTTAGCAAAATGACAATGATGACAACACACCAACAACGTTTACTTCCTTACGATGGAATCCCAAATGGGAATCTCAGAAAAGTGGAGTCATCACATAACTTGCTTTTTCCTCTTATTTTCTTCGTCCCTTTCCCCTCTTGCTCCGAATTTCTCTGTTGCAATAAGCTGGGGGGAAGAACGGGTTAAGAGAGAGAAAAAAGTGAAAGTATGCGGCTTGAGTTGAGTGCTATCACATTATAATAATAATAACAACGTAACCAGGAAGTGAAATCGAGTCGACCAACGCAGCGCAAGTGACACATGTCGTGCCTTTCTTTCCCACTTTTACTGCAATAACTATGTATTACATTTACATTACTATTACTACTTACTACAAACTTTACAGAATTCCCAACAATCTTCAATGAGTTCCTTAACTTGAATTGTAGTGGAAAAAAAGACCGTTTACGAAATGAGAATGAGAGGATGACGACATCACATTTTTTTTCGAGCATTGTGTAGTAACAGCCTCTTGGGTTACTCATAATACTTTCATTGGCAACTGTCCTGATTTACTGCCAGACGTAGACATACATGGTACACAAGAGACTGGAAAAACAATAAATATGCAACGTTTTTTTCCCTTCCTCCTATCCCTCCACTTTTTTTCACGATGCCATTCGTTGATATCGTTTTCTGCACAATACAAAAAATATTATGGACTTTAAAAACATTATTATGGAAGCAACGCAGGTACATCAGTTAATATTGCTAATTTCTGGACATACAAAAAATGTCCGGACATTGCCTTCTACTACAATATAAGTATCCATACTGTCTTGTATTTTACAAAACATTTTTGTAATGGAAAAAAAATTGAATACACATGTGCATGTTGCACCGTAACGGTGTCTTCAGATAATAAAATGGGGAGTTACTTTATTGGTGAAAAACACCGTCATGAATTTATGCATGCATGTGGAACAACGCAGCAAGTAGCTCAAAGATTGATAGCAGAGATAAAAAACGATAGGGGAAAAAGAAACAAAAAGAACGACAGGGAGGAAAGGGACCTGAGGATAGTCCAGTGAAGTTTATGTACCCATTTCCACTATTATTTTCACATTTTCGCTACTTTTTTTGGCAGGACACAAATAAAAGGAATGAACAAAGCCTCAAGCGATATCGTAAGAGATCATTGTACGAAAAAAAACTGTGCTGCTGTTGAGTTGAGTTGAGAACTGATGACGGTGTAAGCGCATCCTGTATCAATTTTGAAGAAATAAAATAGAGTGCCTGCCTCCTCAGTCACTTTGTTTCTTACCTGCTTCCATGCAAAGCGCAGAGCCAAGTCAAGTTTGGCTATGGAACACTTTAGGAAGAAGACCATTACCATAGACTACCTTTGACGAATGGGTAAAGGGTTTCCTTTGTCCATCTGTCCTGAAAATCCGTTCTTTATTTAGATACAATAATATCTTACTCATCATCATCATGACCGATTCAAGACCTCTTTTTTTCACCATTATCATCATTTTTCATTATCGATATTTCCGAGTAGAAGAGCACACAAACTTTTTTTCCCAGCATTGGATATGATGAAGGCAACTTTTTTTTTTTGAAAAGTGAAATATGTGCGAGTACAATTCATAAAAATCACAAGAAGGAATCCAGACAGAAAGAAGGAGAAGAAGAGCCACCGGGAAAAGGAAACTGACTTGACTCAACTTGACTGGACTAGACTGCACTTCAAAAGTTTTGTGAGAAGAAGAGAATCGAGATAGATTTTCGACTCGAGTTATTATGATTCGAGAGTCCGTTTCCATTGCATATTTCCATTATTACTATGTATGTATACATGAGATAAAGAATCTTCTGTGGGACAAAACTTGTCCGCTCCTTGTCTCCTTCTCTTCTCTTGCTCTCTCCAGCCACAACAGTTTTTGTTTTGGTAAGTAACGTGCCCGATCACTACTACATAAAAGTAGCATATATTGCCGCTCACTCTTTTAGTCATTCCACTTGAGTTGTACAATACCTTAAATTCTCTTCTTTTGAGATAGTGCAGTTTTGTTGTTGTGGATGAGTTACATTACTTTAGCTTAGCCATTTCCATTGAATTGCGGTGAGTTGTACGAGTGAATAATAATACGTGTATTTGTGTGAGTGTGTAAGTGTGTGTGTGTGGCGCGAGTGAAAACGGTGGTTGCTTACTTTTCCTCACAAACTTTGCATGCATTTTGGTATATTGGTTTCACAAGCGCTGGAGGCATTCCGTCCGTCCAGAAGGAAACAACAGCCCCAGAAAGGAAAAAGTGAGAGCCAACCATCCAAACCTGAGCTTTTACTCGTCCTGAGTGCTCTGAGCTGAAAGGGTTGCTGTTGACGGTCGCTAGAAGAAAGTGTGAGCAACGTGGCATGCCCCACTATTAACACAACACCAGAGTCTCATTCTCCCTCTCTCTTTCCACAACTCTCTCTCATTTTTTCCTTACTTTCTTGGTGGTTGGTTTGGTTTAGTTCAGTCGTGAATGAAAATACCTTCACAAGAAAAAAGGAAAAGTAACAGTCCAAGTGAGTGAGTTCAAGAGTAAAACAAAAATCAAACGATCTCTTTTATTTCTATCCTACTTCTTTTCTTCAACACTAGTCAGCCTTGTGACTGGGAACAAATGTGTACAAAAAACAGGAGAAACAACCACCTATACAACATATCTTGAAGACACACATTTTTATTCGCTTTCCTCCTTCTTTTCTTGGAGCTCACTTTTTTTTGCAATTTCCCCCAAGTTCAGCAGTAAGAAAAAAATAAAGCACGTTGAAAGAAAAAGACACTTGTGAGTTATGAATAATTTTTTTCTCCTTTTTTTGGAAACTGGAACAGGCAGACACACAGGGTCATTTCCTCCGCCTTTCCATTCACCTTCCTTCGACAAAAAAGTATAAGAAGGGAAGTAGTGAAAATAATTTTTTTGTGTGGTAATACAAGCTAAGAAAAAGTAGGGGAAAGAAGGAAAAAACTTATCCCGTAAGTGTACAGATTTTTATTTTTTTTGCTGAGTATATAATAAATAAGATACTTAAGCGCAACGAAAAGTGAAGAAATTGACAAATAACAAAGTTTTCTCTTTCTGCTTTTTTTAGAGAGCTTCCTTATCGCTTAAACTTATTACTCTCCGTAATAACAAACAGAAGAAGACGAAGACGAGGGTGTATTGTCGTAATAGTTTTTATTTCGGGAAAACCATGCTGTTACCGTTACAAACTCTTGAGTATGTGTGATGCAATGTTTTCGTGATTTTCAAGTACATCCTCCTAATCATCATCATCCTTCTTAACCTCAACAAGGCCGTTTTGTCTGTGACATTTGAAAAGAAAAAAAAAGAATGCCTCAAACCTTTTATTATGAGTGAACAACTTAATTTGTTTCATGTGGGAAATCAAGTGTAAATCTCATTTACCCTAACAATATTACGTTTTTTGAACTACCCAAATAACCTGGACTAATCTTCGTAGTAAAACTTTAATGACCGTTTTTTCTCCCATAAATCACCGAACAGTTTCACGAGAGTAATAAAATGCATGAGTGGTGGTGTTATGCAATGTAATGAAAGCTCGCATGTCAAACCATTATTTTTCCCTGTTCTTTTTCCCTTCTTCTTCCTGATATTATTGTTTGCTTATAAGTTGTAATACAAGTTGATTTACCTTCCCCATCCGGAGATTTTTTTTCTATAAAAAAATCACATGAGTTTCATTGCCAGTGATACTTTAATGACCCTGATAGTGAATGACAAAAAAAAGTGATCATGAGTCGAAAGTCGAAGCCAATCAGGCCTGACATTAGTTCCTCAAGGCGAAAATGTTCATTGCCTTATTATTAGTTTTTTTTCCTCGCTAATAATTCAAGAGAACTCGTTATGATTTGTTCGGAGAAGGCACCCGTTCAACTTTCACTCTGGATCCATTGTTTTAGTTCAAAAGTGAGTCAAACATAGGGGTTTCATATACTTTTACCCTTTTCCAGGATAAAGTTGTTAACCGTGTTTACTTCCTTGAGGTTATTTACACTTTCACCACCGCCAACATCCTTTGAAAGAACACACACCAGCAAACAGCGGTCGTATCGTCAGTTGCCCCATAATAATAATAGCTAAGTTAATGTAGGAACCACAAGATCCGTCGAGGGTTTTTATTATTGGCGGGGTCAGTCGAAGCAGTCTGAAAACCCTCTCTCTCTCTCTCTCTTTCTCTCTGCATAAAATTATGATTTTAGTGTTGTCCGAGTTGGAAACCCGTCATCATCATCAATCCGAGCGAGAAGAGAAGCAGCACCATCATCATCATCAGCAACAGCAGGAGCAGGAGCAAAGGGAAAGTAAAACGAAGGCGAACAAAGGAAAAGGAAGTGAAAAGCGGCTGTGTAAACGTGAGTTAAATGTACATTCCAGGATCCAGTCAATCGTAAATCAGATTTTTGATCAGGATCACGAGCATCTCTACGACCACCACAACTACTACCATCATCGTCATTACAATGGTATTACTTCTGCTACTACTACTTCTACCTCCACCGACTATTATTATTACCAAACGTTCATGTGGCCTCCAGCAATAAATTCTTGTTCAGACGAGGGCCGACAGGCTGATCAAAGCCGAATTTCCTGACGCAAGGCACAAACCACGACTTGATTTTTTTCGATAATCGTCTTTTGTTTTTCTCCTTTGTTTACACATTACCCCGAATAAAACAAATAATATCATGTTTGTAGCAATAAAAGCCATAACACTGATTACATCAATCTTGGCTACCACTGTGGTATCCTTCCATCCGCGACCCGTTTCCCCTTTGTGCCTATCAAAAGTATACATATTACTACTGAGCCAATGAGTCGCACTGCCCATTCTGAAAATGTGATTGGCAATGAAAGGTTGACTTTTTCTAGTGACCCAAACAAACCCAAAAGCTTCATTCGGATTATTGCCTCGAGTGTCAATCATAATATTTTTATATGCGTTAGAATGCCTAACAAAATTTGGCGATGACTTCATCATTGACTGACGAATTGCTATGTTTAAGCAAGAGTGGGACATGAGTTTATGTCAAGAGACGTTTGAACTGGATCCAATCGGTATCGGTGGTAGTGTGTGCCGACACAACAAAAAGTGTAAAGTTGAGGTACGTGAATGTGAAAAGGACTGGAGAACGTAGATTTTTCGTGCTTGGAAAATAGAATAGGTAATTAACTTGAATAGAGGAATATAAAAAAACCAACAAAAACTGGATGAAGGAAGAATATTATAGAAAACGGAGAAGCAATTCTCATGCACCTGCCGGTAGGAGTTGAGCGGGTGTTCTTTTGGTTTCTGTTGGAGTTGCTAATCTGGACGAAGCACAGTCAGCAACTGAGCAGGAAGGAGGAAGAGGAAGAAGATCAGAGGTGGAAGCTATTATTGAGGTGGTCGAGGAACCACAATCATCATCATCGGAACAATACAAAGAGGAACAAGAACAACAACAGCTACAAAAACCGTCATCATCGTCAACAGCGTTACAAGAAGTTAAGGTCGAACCCAGCACTAGTTCTACCACAAACCCTATCCCTTACCCGCATTACTTTAGGAGACAAAGCAGTTCGTGTTGTTTCAGCAACAGTAACAAAAACAAGTCCGACGAGAAAAGGGAATCAAGGTGGAGAAGTGACAGGCAGCCAATAATGATTGACGTCTGTAAGTTTGTCACTTTTATTTTATTCGATTACTTTCAAATTTTTTAATGTATCTGCTTTATATTTGTCGGGTTGATTAATTTGAGACATTTATTAAGACCTATCGTAAATTAATAATTAAAAATATTACATTAATTAAGTAGAATAAGACGGAAGAGATGCTTCCTTTTCTTTGCTTGAAAGTGAAGAGTGAAAGCGTATTTGCATAAGAAGCGGAGAGATACGTTCCACAGCATCATAGGTCAGAGCAGCCAAACAAGACCCACTCCATGCACGGTAATGAGTGTTGGATTTGTTCTGCTCAGTCAGTGTCAGTTGTCGGAAGGAACTGGTGGTGGAAGCTTTACCAAGTAGATAAATACTGCAGCACTAGTCGTATTCTTTAAATCAGAGCAGTGTTGACGGTTTTACCCATTCTTTTTTTACAAAAGGGTTTAATTTATGTCATCATCTGCCATGCAGTTTCTCCTAGTTCTTAGTTCCAACTGTCCAGGAATCAAAATCAAATCAGATTTTGTTTCTCGAATGAAGAAATTTTTTAGTTAAGTGAGCTCATGCATATAGTAATGCTTACAATTACTATGATAATTACTTCGGCTCAGATTCACAATTTTAGATTTGAATCAGGATGGGACTAGACTTTCGTTGCCGTTTTGAGTGATGTTGTGAAGACGTTTTAAATCTTCACTACTTATACCTAAACATGTTATTCGAGATGTTTTTAAATCGTTGTTTTTAAGCTTAATATGGATTACTTAAACATAAAAATAATATTTTAATGAAATGATGATGCAGTTTTGAGAAACGTATTTCCTGACATGCTGAATCAAAAAAGAAACTTTTTCATCACTAATGAAAAATAAAAATACTTTTTTTCATTTCAGTCGGCTGTGTCAAGGCACTGGTCAAGCTTGAGAGCATCTGCATTGATAACAACGTGTTCAGACTCCACTACAAAGTCACCGTGATAATTTTGATAAGCTTTTCCATTCTTGTCAACTCCCGGCAATACTTTGGAGGTACGTTTTGTATTTTTCACATTCATATTTACAAACCTCGATATCTATCTCTTTTAATGCAAGCAGTATACATGTATGCGTAAATTATAATAAGCATACCACATTATGTTTTAACGAACTAATATTGACCGGAAGTCCTTTTGAGTTTGGGACGATTGATTTTTTAACTGACAACATGAAGTATTGATGTGTTTTGTTGTATTTTAAGACAAAGGGTCTCAAATAAGTCTTAACTTTGCGAAAAGAGTAGTATTGGCCACTCTTGACTTTTGGATAATTTTTTATTATATCGTTCCGAATTCCAAAGATTCTTCTTAATACCTACATAAAAAATACCTACCTGAAATCACCTTATTATTTACAAGCTACGTTCACTTCAAACTTGACATCCGCTCTTTGCATATGAACTGAACAAACCATGTATTTTTTTGTTTTTTCCGTGAAAGTGAAAATACTTGTAAAGCAGACGCAGAAAAACTATTCACAAGAACAAACTTAAGGCATTACCTTTGATTAAAGATAACCTTTGACCTAACGTTACTTTTTCACAAGTCCAATGTTCAAGTCAGCATTCCCTATTGCATACGAAAAATTCAATTTCAGATCCAATTAACTGCACTTCCAGCCCTGACTTAGAGCGCGTGATTGATAACTACTGCTGGATGCACAGCTACGTCACAATCGGCGAAGAGGGTGATGGTAAGTAAAGACGCATTATAAGTATCAATGGACAAAGAAATACAACCCGTTTGAAAGTCCGTTCCGTTGCCATCCATTCTCATATTCATCCTTTCCGCGTTTTCTCAAGCTTGTCTTTTTAATTTCCTGTAGCTCTGGAGTTAGAGACCCCCTTCCCCGGGATAAGGCCTAAGGCCCAAGGTGACCGTGAGAACTACCAAAGGTATTATCAATGGGTCGGCTTCTATATAATCTTTCAAGCTTGCGCCTTCTTTTTACCACGATGTAAGTTTCTTTTAAAAAAAACAAGAAAAATCTGCTGGACACAATTAAAAGTATCTTTTTTCACCTTGAATCCACTGTTATTCGCTTTCAGACTTGTGGAGGTATTGCTGGGAAGAAGGTCGCATGAAAGCTCTGGTAGCCAATTTACAAACGCCGATCCATATTGATCTAGAAAATGTAAAGGTGCGCCAACGGCTAATCATCGATTATCTTTATAGTAATATGGGGGCTCACCAATGTTACGCCATGAAATTCTTCATATGCGAATTTCTCAACTTTGTCAATGTGACAATTCAAATACTCCTTACAGACGCTTTCTTAGGCTACGAATTTTCTACTTATGGTAATGAAGTGTTCACAGTGTGGAGAATTTCTGAGGAATTGCCTGAAAACAGAAAAGATCCCATGTCTCGTATATTTCCAAAGGTAAAATTTGTTTCTTTTATACATAAATTTTAAGAATGACACAACTTAATATTGTTTTCAATTGAATTTGAACACGAGAATGACATAATATGTAGTTTGACATTGCAAACTACACTTCATTTCATGCGAATTAATAATTAAACCCACGCAAATTTGATTTATTGAAAATTATAGGTCGCTCAATGCACATTTAAGACTTTTGGACATGGGGGAAGAGTAAGTGAGTTCCATTCCGTCTGTGTTCTACCGGTTAACATTCTCAATGAAAAAATCTTCATTGTTCTCTGGTAAGTCCGCAAGCGGAAACAGTTTCTTTTCTTTATATAATTCTGTTAACTTTTAAACTTTTACCTTTTCTGCATAAACGCTTTCCATTCCACATAATTTTATCATCCGCACAGCAGGAAATTTTCTAACCACGAATAATTAAGTTCAGTCGAAGTAGGAAGAGACTCGAGAATAGAACCTAATCTTTTGGTAAAACTTACAAGTTGGGTTTGTTTGCGACATTCTCTCAATTTCTCGCTTGCTTAATTCTCACTTTTAATGTATTGTATTGCATTCACTTTTCAGTCTTTGTTCGGGAGTGAAAAAGGGTCACATACTTTTCCTTTCATTACGGTGGATTAGATTTCCCCCTTCATATTTTTTTCTAGAATGTCGCATCGTCCATAAAAAACAATTGTTTTTCTCTTGAATTGACTTTGCATCTTTTTTCATTCAGTAAGCAACAGTGGTTTTCGCATTCATTTTCTAACAAAAATATGTACCTATTTTTTACCCATTTTCTTGGAATCGAGTTTGTCAAGCGATGTGAAGTAAAAAAGAATCTGACATGTACGTCTACTTTACATCTGACCTTTTTAGGGATTAAAAAAGTAATAAGAATTTTAACCCAGAATCAGCTTAATGAATTATTTGTGCGTATATGAGCGGACTGAATCATATTTGTATGCTATTTTCTAGCGTAATCCACTTCTACAAACTTCTTTCCACCATAAATTTTTGCTTCAATCCAATCCAAGACCATAGCAATACGAGTTCAGTAGTCCAACTGGAAAACTTTATTAGTAGGTGACACTAGTTACATCCAGGAAGTCCAGTGGTATAAGATATTTAGGGCAGCAGCACGCTACGACTAAGTAAGCCGAGTCGCATAATAAAAAGCCAGTGGCTAAAATAGAATAAAAATGCATGGCGATGGCGTGGCATGAGTTACTACTCTGACACATGCATATAAGTAGTATCAGTAAAAGTGGTGTACATACGTATTCAAGTTGAGAAATTCATCCTACTTTTTTTTAGCTGCATTGCTGTTCCATGTCTCAACAATCCACATCAGCATTTTTTACTCCCTCGCCAGTTCATTCAGTTCATGAAAAAATTACGAGTTGTATCGATTGTGAATATAGTATTATCCTATTTCGGTTTCCCCGCGTATTTGTCTGGACAGCAAGTTTGAAAATCGAATGGCCACCTTTCAAGCGACAATTTTGCATAATCGTTACTTATATGGGCCACTCATACCCGCCACTCAGGAACGATATGATACCACCGGCTTGTTAAACTACTACAGTGGAAAGCCGCCGTGGAATTGATGAGCTTTTAAAATATCCAATTTGTCTAATCTATATAGTCGTCGCACTGCAAAGTAATTTTCCGGGTCTTTGGTTAAGATACTGGATTGATTGTTAAATTGGAAAAAACCTTGAGTTATAATTGATGGAAACTCTTTTTTTTTTCTCTTTCCCGTTTCGCAGGTTTTGGTACTTTTGCCTTGCTGTGATCTCCGCCTTTAGCATACTCTTCCGTGTCATGACTATTCTGCTTCCTCCACTTCGCATGTGGCTGCTGAAACGTTCCTGTCGTGAGATCGAAGACTACATTCTAGGGAAACTTTTTAAAGAGATCGGTGTTGGCGATTGGTTCCTTTTATCACAGATTGGCAAAAATCTTGACACTTTAATTTTCAGTGAGCTCGTCAAAGGGCTTGCCTACAGGTTCGGTGCTTCCAGGAAAACCAGTGTCTAGCGAAAAACAAAATTATAGTAAAAAGCCAAGGAAATAATCATCAAACCATGAAAAAATCAATCGAAAAAATTTCGGAGAATCAACTCCAAAAAATATGCCAACGGAATCACATTTTCAATGCAAGAAATATAATGTGTGCACAATTCAGTTCATATAACAAAAAAAAGTTCTCTCTACAACTGCCGAACATATTATAGAACAACGTAAACTGTTCATGCTAATCATCACTGTCTTGCCAATTTATACCTTCAAAATATATATAATGTAACGCAGACAAGCAAAATGACTACTACAACGACTACTACTACTACTACTACAACCACTGCCTAACCCCATTTCGGACGATTTATACTAATTCGCCGCGACTAAAAAACGATGTGTAACGCTTCTACACTAACACGCCGATGATGATGATATGATGACGATGACACTAACCTCTTGATAAAAAAATGCTAATACTACTGCCTCTTCCTCCTGTCCTGTTCAGTTAATTTCACGCGTTCATACGTCCGACCAAATTGGATTCGGACTATTTTTTCGAAATCAAAAAGCTAAAATTAGATTACTTAACTAATTTATAAATGTGGCGATGATGATGATGACAATGACACGTGCTCTCGCCATCGCCATAAGCAGCAGCACTACTGCAAAATGGCTTACTAATTTTACGGGACGTTAGCCTTGTGCATTATCAGGATAAAGATTGAATTAAGTACTATATGTAGAGATAGTGCAAGGATCAATATCAATTCATCACTTTAAAAAAAAAGGTAAAAGTGCCCTGTTCCCAAGTCAAATATCACAAAGACAAAAAAAAACGCTAACAATATTACCACTGCCAATAAAACATCCCAGCAATCTATGTTTTCCCACTTTCCCACTATCATGTATTCTATCACAAAACCACCCACCTACCCAACCCAATTCCCTTCCATCCAATTCTTCTCCACTTTCCTGGAGTTGTAAAAATGTGTTGCACTTTGCCCTCATCCCATATTCTTCTGGATACATGTAGCTCAGCTCAATAAATGCAGCCTGCTCGTAAGCAATACTCGACAGTCGGTGTTTTCTTTCATCAACACTGCAGTTCGTTCAAAAGGTATAGTATTCGTATTTCTAATCTATATCTTTTTTTATTTTCGACAATAAATCAATTTTCATTTTTACTTTAATTATATTAAATCCTCCGAAAAAAATGACGAACTTGTACAGAAAAAAAACCCACTTGAAATGGTAATTAGTACTTTATTTTGACCTGTAAGACGTGCAACGGCTAATATGCATTTTTTCATTCATTATTTACGATTAGTAGTGAAGAAATTCTTTTCTACAGAATTTATCATAGTAAAAAAAAGTACATATTATGTATGTATTTATGCTGATTTTTTTCATCAAGCAACAGCCGAGATAAAATAGTGTTTCACGCAATTCTTCCGACATTTACAAATTACAAATGTAAACTTAGAGTACCAAAAAAATAATATACTTACATATTTATAATACTTGAGAACATTCATACTTGAAAAGCCAACTGTACAGCAAATGTCGCAACAAAACAAGATTAATTGATTCTTCTATTACTATTTAGGTGTAGTAAAAATCGCTATTAATCGAGTGTATTAATACTTACGCCGCAGCCACAATAACAAAAAAATATATATACGCTGTGTACTAACGAACTGCATTATTATTATTATGATTATTACTACTACGTTTAATGCTATAATACCTTAATTTTAGGTCTGTAACGCAATAATGAGTTAAAAACCATTAAGAACATAATTCAAGATTAAGAGTGGAGGTACATGCTGTACGGGGATACATGCTACATTTTTAGTCGATAGGTCCAAATTTTTTTATTAGAGTACTTTTTGAGAAGCATCTAACTAAACTGAAAAAAAGTAAGTCTTCGCTCATGTTGCAGTTGCCGTGCTGTTCCAAACACCAACAGAGCACACAGACACGCTAAAGCTTACGTAATAATAACAATACAAATTATGCTTAAAGTGTCAACATACTTTAATCTTTAACTAATCAAGTACCAACAAGAAAAACCAAATCGTACTACTAAGAACAAAAAACACCAGTGAGAACTGCTTTCCGAAATGACTAATAATTAAATTCCTATTCATCCCCGTACTAATAGTTTGTCTACGGAATGCCCATAAGAAAATCAATTTAATCAGTGAAAGAAATGTGTTAAGACAAAGGAAATGCAAAAAAAAAACAAATAACAATAATCGATATAGTTTATCATTATATCTGAACACAGTCTGTAGACCATGTTTTACGCTGTTCCATCCACTTCAGGTTTGTCGTACCGTATCGACCGTCATGTCACTTGTGCCGTGTATAAACCAGAGAGAGAGAGAATACCTTAGATTTTTACAAAATTAACCTAAGAGTAATATCAATACATCAATATTAATATTTATTGCATAATATCGTTCATTTCATTCATTTGCAAGATTTTCTTGTTTTACCCACCCTTTAACTACCGCAACTCGAGATAATATTATTATTAACAATAAATATTTGAGAGGAGAAAAACTTTACGATATTGCTGGAGGGTCCAATGCTACCCAAACAGACGTGAAATATAATATGCTTTACTTTTAGATAAAACCCTTGGTCTTTATTAATGTGTGATTACACCTAAATGTCCATTTCATTTTTTCTGATTAACTTATGACCTGAGTAACCCATGTCCATAAAGATAATAAAACATAATTCTTTTTATTTTGTTTATCGTCCTTTCTCTTCAAATCGGCTTGTTTCTTTGCATTGTAGATAACCGCATTTACTCAATTACTCTATTATGATTATGATTTCAAACGAATGGAACGATTAAAACAAAAACAGGTTATTCCTTAACATTGAATTTTTTATACGCTGATGATGATGACGATGATGTAAATGCATTAGAGAAATTACGGTTAGTATTAAATTATGTCTACTGAAATATTATTATATAAATTCAACGGTAATTTACTAATTTACTAAAACTGCCTAAACATCCGTAGGCTTCTCTATAAACTGCCATAAAAAAGAATAGAAATGTAAGATAAAACGGATTGTTATTAATACGCCGCATTAACATAAAAGAATTTTTTTCTAGGAAAAATGGAGAAAAAAATTAATGGATCTACAAAATAATTTTCAATGTGTGTATTAAAGCATTTTATTGTTTTAAACTTGAATGAATTTCCATTATGAGTTGATGTAAGTGTGTATTAGTATGATTATGAGGGGTGAAATGAATGTTTGTGAATCTTATGTCATGTGTATAAAAATAACTTAAGAGGACTTGTGAACTTGAGTGTGTGGTAATACTAAGGGTATGTTTTTTGTGTGTGTTCTGTATATGTATACAATCTTTTATTGCGGACACTACAAATCTACTTATTTTTGAAATAATAAAAAATGAAAAAAAACTTCTCAAGAAAAAACTTTACATGAATAAGTAATTGATTTTTTTTATTTTTATAATCCATTCAACTCACTTTCCTGACTTGGCTTGTTTGGCACCCATCTTGATATTCCTACTCGTAACATTCGGATGCGCATAATAAAACAGCGGAAGTGACGCAATCTACCACAACATTGTATCCATCCATACCCCGCATATTAAACCCGATGTAAACCGTGCGTGAAAGCAGAATCGTTTTCGCAATAAAAAGGGAGACGATCCATGTTCAAAGAAGTTCATTTAAGATATATAACATTTCAATTACATACATTATTCGCATCCCTTGCAACAATTATTTTTTTGTGCGTGTCGGTGATACGAGAGGAGGGGTGTGTAACAAGTTTCAGCACATTTTTTTTTGACTTTGCAAGGATGCGCCTTAAATACAGCTTAATGCGAGATGATCTGCTAAAAATTCATATTCATTTTTTTGCTGAAGCATTTATAAAGTTAAAAAATTTAATGGTACTGATCTAACAAATTACTTTCATTTGTATTCATCGCTATGCTTGGGAAACCGCACGCATAGTTAAGTACATGCTAGAAATTTGTTTGATATCAAAGTACCTTAAAAATTCATTTTCTTTTTTGATGTGGTGTCAAGTAGCCTTCGTGAAGTCATTAATTTGGCGCTATTTTTAATGTAAAATGGATTACAAAATGGTTTTGTTCTACGATTCAGAACCTCCTCTAACGCTTTGTTCTGAATAGAAACAATTACTCTTTACTAGTTTCCAACCCAGGCAGGATTCATTAGCCTAGCCACGTGTCATAATTTTTATCTCTGCAGGTAAGTACTTAAAAAAAACTTCCCCTTGCTTGTGTATTTAGGTATTCAGAAGAAAGCAGATAACCCCAATTATGTTTTTCAAACTATAATGATACACGCTACCAAGAAGCTGTGTGCGAGCACAATCTTACAGAAAAACAATTATCATTAAAATCATCTAAGCTTCTAGAGATTCATTTATACCTGAAACAGTTTGGAATTAAATTGAGCAAAACTAAACGAATAGGTCGTGTACGTTCTGAGCAAACTTGAAGTGATGATAAAAAGAAATATGTTCATGATAATATTCAGTATCAACAACCCAAGACGCCTTTATTACTGTTATTTATAATGCGATGGGTTACAGCATTAAATGTGAATGCTCAAGCACATGAGACCTCCAAGATAAGTAGTAGAATAGGGACAGATGCTACAAAATTAAACTCACAATTAGTTTTTACTTACTACCCGAGCCTACCAAATTCTGTTTATTCAAACAAAAAAAACTGCATAATATTTCTTCATGAAAATGATTGACGTAGACAAAAGGCGAGTTTGGTCAATCTCTTTATATCTTCATTATTTAGACAAAAAATCTGCAGGTAGACCAGCGTATTACAATTGGTAGTTTTGGTGGTGGGAGATTGGTGATCATGATCACAACATAATTAGTCCAAAAATGTCGGCAATAAGATTCAGGCAAGCGTGGTATCAGCGGAAAACAATTAAGGCATACCTCTTTATACTCACTCGAATCCCTCTGGTTGGTAGCTGACCACCTGCTTTACAAAAACTGCCAAAGCCATGAGCCATGCCTATGAAAGGGGTAGGGGAACCCCAAACAATTTCTTGAAATGCTTAATGACTGCACACGAGATTTATCGTTGATTACAGTTATGCTACTTCAATTACAACGCTGATGTGGAAATATCTCAAGCTCCTTGAGTAAAATTCTACAATCAAGCTCGCAAATTTTTTCAACCTTAAAACACTTACATTATCATAAAAATACAAAGTGTTCTACGCGATGAATGAACGAACGTTTCTTGTGCATTAAGTATTATCATGGTTATCAGTCATACCAATCTACTGATTCCAGCTTGACACTTTGAGAAGGAAAAAGGTGCGAACACTGAAACCCCTAAAAAATTATAGCGCAATTTCAAAATGTTCACCATCGATTTACTACCATCTTCTGTTTCGAATGATTTCCGGGTTAACCGAGACCAGACACAACCCCAGAAATATTACCATTATCATTTACCTCAGTAATATTTGGGAAGCCAAAGCAAAAAGTAAATGACTTGCGAACTCATTACAAACTGACTTTTGAGGTAGGACGAAGTGCTGTGTTTTCAAAATCAAAGAGTTTTGCTTTAGGTTTAGTGATAATGCAATCATTTTCATTGGTTTTATTGTCATTTTAAATAGGAAGTCTGCTTCAGGGAAGAAAATTATGTTAAGTGCGTTATTTCACCAAATTTTTTGAATATATCTATTTTAGTGTTAATGGTCTGTTGGTGGTGGTACAGCAGCAGTGATGGTGATAGTGGTCAACTGAGATTATGACATGACATAAATTATGTTTGAGTTTGCCCTTTCAAAAAAAATATACATGCTCTTGGCTGACTCGCAGCAGGAATCAGTTCAGTAATAGAATAGTGACATGACAGTTGCAATCCACTTGCTTCGAGTCACACTCAGCTTTTTTTTCTTAGTCTGCATGCTCCTATTTCATTTGCTGTCATCTTTTCCAAGTTCTTCTTTGTGTTCCCACTGTTCCGAAATAATGGACTTTGTGATTGTGTAAAGGAGTTAACACGCGGGGAAATTGAAGAAAGCGTCGCATCGTGTATGCATGAGTGTGCAAAGTCAATGAAGTCCGAAAAGCGGGAGAAAAGTGTGAATGCATTTTAATTGACGTCATCAATAAAGGGAAAAGGTAGTGGCAGTTTTTTTTCTCGTTCTGGTTCTCGTCTTAATATTTTATTCAAAGGAAGGTGACGATGATGTTTTTATATGTACCTATTTTTGGATGAAAGGCTATAAGCCAACTTTTCTACTTTGCCTACATGACTGACTGACAAGTTTATTGATTATTAGACCACTCAAAATATGACAATCTCTAATAATAATAATATAAAATTTGAGCTTTATAGAGACCAACGGGGACAGTTGTTGGTAAATAAGTTACGTGTACGCAAGCAAACAACACTCCACAAAGTAGTTCAGTCAATAACTAAAAATACGGTTAAAAACCGAGGACGACACATCACATTGATTGGATACTCACGACGAGCTATAACGTGTACAAGAATTTTTTCTTTCTCTGCCAATTTTGGCTTGTCCATGAGGTTTTTTTCCTGTCGTGCTAAAAAAATTTCTTTATGCATCGCATGTACCTGCGTGATGATGGTGACATTGAAATACTTTGTATTGGCTTTTTTTCTTTCTTTTCCCTTCTCTCTCTCTCTCTCTCTCTTCTTCTCTCATAGTTCATCACTCACAATCAGTCAGTCATGCCTTGTTTAGGTAATGTATCGTGCTATTTCGTTAGTTGCGAGAAAAAAGTGAGCGACAAGCTCAAAAGGGGATTAGAAAGAGGTTATATGGATCCTTCAGAGAAGCTCTTCTTCTTCATAGGCACGAGGGACAAAGGAGATGGACATAAGTTAATAGAATGAAATGCTAAGCAAATAAACGTTGACAGCAGCAACTTTAATATCAGTGGTAGGTATCCAATCAAGACGAAAAATATTCGCGAGCACGAGCCATTTCGTTCGTATTTTTCAACATCAAGCTTTGAGTAAAGTTGCTTTGTTCTTGTCGTCACTCATGTTGAACTGAGAATATGGCCTGCGTAGATAGATACATATACAAATAAGTATTTTATGTCCATCTACCACGAAGGACGAAGAAAAGTGCGTAGCGTTCTTGTGTTTGTTTAAATTTTAAATTCGTAAAATACATATGCAAATCAAATAATGTTTAACGCTTTCGCATAAACAAGTCCTCCCTCATACATGAATCCCCTAATAATAATAACAGTCCGCACATAGTCCCACGTCCCACTGCGTACCAATCCAAGCCAAGCCATCTCCAACAAGCTGTGTCGCTATTCTGCTGGGAGAAATGTAGAGAAAGAAATTTATGATAGGCATAATGAGAACTTTCTACGAAAAAGTCAACGATGATGACTCGAGACCCGTTAATTCTGGTGTATTTTTCTCGTAATAATAAAAAGGGTATATAATTGGGTCAGAACTGCATTTTGATATGCCATTTCCCCTAAAGACTTTGTCCCATCTTAGAAGGTTACTCTGAGGAAGCCAATTTTGCCGAGGAGGAAACAAAGCAACGAAACGCAAGCAAGCATGTTTTAATGGGTATGGTTTTTTCCCTCCCTTCTCCAGCATGAACAACACTTCCAGTGTAACGAAGCACGAATTTGAGTTGCGATCCGGGAACAATTATTAATCCTTCTTGGAGTTTGTTTTTGTTGCAAAAACTCACGGAATCAGTCATTCATGCGAGCATCCGTTTTAATTCAAATTAACTTGAAATGGCAATGGTATATGGCAATAAACTAAATGAACAAAGACGACTAAACTGCTTCTACTGCTGTTGTTGTGTCGTCTACTAACCCTGACTGATATTAGGAGTATACGCGTTATGGCGAGAAATGATAGTCACATTCCAAACTTTACCTTTACCAAGTGATATTAGTTTTTGGAAAAGTCGGGGCGAAGGAATGTAGGTCGTCACAAAGTAATAATAAGTAAGCAAGTCAAGTCCAAGTCACTCATATTTCCTTACCTGTGCTCATGCCGTTGATGTTGTTGTTTAGTATTTTTGTATACGCTATGCTTATTATTTTTGTTTGAGTTATACTTACTGCTTTCCTCTTCCGCTTTTATTGGGAAGGTTGAGGTAAATGGGTCAGGCTAACATGAAATTTTAAATAGGTTTTTAAGCATCGCTTTGTTGTTTTCCATAAATGTTTACAATTTCAGCAAACAAGAAAAGGCTCTTTTTTTATTGCATGCATGTCATTCAGACGACGCAGTGAGCTTGCTTCAACGATAAACGTGAGACCGTTTTAATGCAATAACGTAGGTATTACGGGCCTGTGTCTTTTCAAGGTTTTCGATCGAGCCCTCACACTTCAACTGCCAAATTGTCAATACCAAGTAACATGACCATTTAACTTTGATATGCTATATGAAGAGTATGGAAATATTTACTTATATCGGATGTGCTTTACGGTAGCAGTATTCTCCGTACATGTTTAGTGCGGACAGGAAGTATTTAATGCGAGTAATGATATACTGACACCGAACCAGACCATTGTCCAAGCGATATTGTTTATTTAGAAAATTGTTCCATGTAAGTAGTCAATTGCCCATAACCCACTTAAAGGTCATCAGATATTCAGATGGCGCAATTTTCACTGTCTTTTGGCACATTGAACGCTTACACTTTGTTGCAATAAAGTGGGGAACCACGTCCGGGCATAAACTTTTTCTTTTTTCTTTCTAGCGTTTCATTCCCACCGATTAGCGCGTTAAATAAAGCTCAGAGTCCTTTACTATTTTTTCTACGCTTTGGAGGGGGAGTATATGTCTCATTTTAAGTATGAGGTACGAGCTGGAAATGTCCACTGTGGAGGGAAGAACATGACTACTCCTCCTCAAAATAGAACTACTAAACTTGTCCTTTAAACTTCTCCTGTGTGCCGACACTCATGACTTATTCAAAATCATTTCTTGTTTTACTTTAGAATTGGGTAGTAAAGGTACATACTTTGGGTTTTCACAACTTTTCTTCATATGATGCAGAACATATATCGCATCGAGGCTTGACTTGAATTGTCGTATAGGATTGCAGGATGAGCTAAATTACAGTCATTTTCTTACTTTTTCATGTCCAAATTTGTACAGACTAAAAAGTAAGAAGTAGGGGAAAGGAATTTAGTATTTAGCCTTTATGCATGCAAATTCATGGCTAGTGAGCAATTCATGAGCCAACATTGCATCATTGAACTGTATTTTTTTGCACAAAGAACTCCTTTTCTTCTCGTAATGGAGCAGAAAGTAATTGCAAAGTTATCGTTCCTCGTCCTTTAAAAAAGACTACTTGACAAGAGTTCTTTGAAAATCACTGGCATGGCATGCCATCAAGGTTGGAAGGACAGAGAAATAATGAATGTCACTGAAAAGGAGAAAAAATGCAAAAAATGTATCTGCAAAACGCGTGTACCCATTTGTATTCAGTGGCTCCTGAATGACCCGAAATTGCGTAAGGAAGTGCGGTGCAGCAAAACTGCATCTTCTGATATACGTACCACGTCCTAAACTGAGGTATTCAAATGGAAACGTTGAAAGGATAAAACTGGATAAAGTCTACTCTCGGAACAAAGGAAAAAGATTAAAAGGTAGCACAATTAAATTCGCACAACAAAAGAAACTTGTGCATCTGGTCGAACCAAGGAAAAACTTCCACTTTCTCAAGTCGGGAAACATACACTTTTTATGACGGAACAATGCCCTCCTGACTCACATGGACATGGCAGGTTGAATTAAATTTTAATGTTTATGTCGTCTTCCATCAATGTTGTAGTGGAATGTGCATGTAAACATCCGTATTCGTTTCGTGTTGTGTACCAATGATTCTGTGTAAAGAAGATTAAATATTGAATGAGTAATTTCCGGAATTTGGAGTTCATCATTTATGGAAGCTTTGCTCAACTTTTCCGCTGAGTTTGTATAAATTCTTTTGTTTTGTAGTTGGCATTCATACAAATTCATCTAGATAACGTACAGTACAGTACACAAAAACATCAAAACTTGCAATATTTGAACCTACCCCAATAAAAACTCGCGAGCATGCTGTGACGATAAACAATTGACTGTGACGGATTGCGTAGATTTTGAAAAAAAAAAGTTTAATGTTTAAAATACGAAAACATTTGTTTTGCATGCATGAACTCGAAGAATGAGAGTAAATAATTAATTTATTATTAAATTTTCAGGAGGAATTAAGATTGTTCGTATGCATTCAAAGAATCCTCTAGAGTTCGCCAACCCCTTGATTCGCCTTTTCAGTAATTTGTGCTGAAAAGCGTGTAGCAGGTTCAGATCCCCGGTGTTCAGACTCTGTGTTCAGCCACCAAAATACATTCATAATGGTTGGAAGGTCCCTCAGAATTTTCCTTGAGTTTTGTGTTCTGATTCTTGCTGCAGTAGTAGTCTACCTGGAAGAGCTGTTTCGTCTTATTGTGCCCCGTAAAGGGAAATCGCTCGAAGGCGAAGTAATTTTGGTAAGAAAATGGAGACACGCGTTTAAATAAATGATTTAATGTTTAGGCACACGTGTGTGTGTGTGAGTTAAGCTAGCCAATACTTGGAAAGGAAGTAAGTGGAACGTGAGGAATAAATTTATAAATAGGGAGTATGTAATTTTCACAAATATTTTCCTTAATAAATAGGTTACTGGTGCTGCGAATGGCTTAGGCAAAGAGATTTGTAGAGAGTTGGTGAAATCTCGAGCCAAACTCGTCCTTTGGGATGTGGCAGAAGAACAAAATAAGAATACTGCGCAAGAACTTCGCGACAGTGGGGCTACTTTTGTGTTTGAAGATACTGTAGACGTATCAAATAGAATCCAGGTAGTTCAGGCTGCAGAAAAGGTGAGTTCATTTGACCCGATTTGGAATTAATAAATCTTTTGTGGAGGTACCAGCGAACAATAATGCTTTCTCATTCATGGATCTTTAGGTGAGGCAGCAAGTTGGAGATGTAACAATCCTTGTTAATAATGCCGGCACCTGCTACATGCAACAGTTTTTAGAGCTTTCTCCAGAAGCTATCGAAAACACTTTTCAGACTAATGTTGTTGCTCATTTTTGGACTCTTAAGGAGTTTCTTCCTCGAATGATTCAAGTCAATAGTGGGCACATAGTTACAACGTGCTCAACTATGGGACAAATGGCGATTCGAGGTCCAGCTCCTTATTATGCAACGAAACATGCCGTTCACGGATTCGTTGAGTGCTTGAAAGATGAACTTGCTCATTTACCAAAGAAAAGTAACATAAAATTTACTACTGCGTATCCATTCTTTATAAATACAAGAATGGTTCAGGGAGACAACTGTGGACTGCTTTTGAAGTTTAAGTAAGCCGGCCATAAAAATTCAATTTGGGATATAAATAGAAAAAAAATACTATTTTATTTAAATGTGACCAGGTTTCCTTCTATAACTCCATTCATGGAAGCGTCTGAAGTAGCCAAGAGAATCGTAAACGGAATACGTTACGAGCAGGAATATCTCTACATTCCTGAACAGTTCCGAATATACCTAGCTGGGAAATTGTATGGAATCTATCATTCGCATTCATTAATTAATCCGCCGATCCTAACTTATTAAATTTGTGCTGCATATTTAACGTTTTTACTTCAGTTTTCTTCCTTCCAAACTCCATCGGTTAGCTGTCGACTTTTTTGTGGAAGAGAGTGGCTATTCAGCACAACTTGGAACTACAAGTAGCGGCGACCATTCCGTAAACGACAATAGAATTCCGTTCCTCTCAAAAGCGGAAGAAGAAGAGCGCAACAAAAATGCAAATTCATTTACTAATTTACTGAATTACACGCAAGACGCGACTCCTGGTCTATCATCTTTGCAAGGAAGAAATACAAGGGAGAAGGAGAAATGATCTCAACTTTTTTTACTTATCTTTTTAAGTTTCTTAACTCATTGTCCAATGAACTGCATTACAAAGTAAAGCATGTTCTAGCCATCTATTCTGTTTATTTTATCGTATGTAATAATTATAATAAATTTTACTATACATATTAGATCATATTTTTTTGCTAGACTGGAACTGAAATAATTGCTATAAATTAAATACATACGGAGTTATCTTACACATTGACCCATTGAATTTAATTGCCATTTATCGGAACAGAACATAATGGTATGCATTGACGTGTCAGAAATCACAGTGCTCTATTTCGTTGTCTTAGTCTTGCCATGCCAGAATCCACATTTCATCATAGTCATTGCCACTGATCATATATTTCAAGAGTCAGTTTCATCTCTAAGGTTCCGGAATATTCTAAGTGTAAGTGTCAAATCTTTTAGGAATAAAATCATTACAATTCTTCTTTCCATGCTAGGATAGCCGGAATTTCGTTGGTTGTAAACTACTTATTTTGTCCATCTAAACTAAGACTAAGACTTTTGTGCCGCGACTTCCAACATTCCAGGTTTCTTCAAACTTGATACACCCTGGAATGGTAAAACGAGGAAACTTCTGGACCGAGGAAAGAAAAAATATGGTGAACAAAAGGTAAAGTAAATGTGAACTTAGAATTTCAATCTAGATATATCTTAGTGCAAACTCTGCTAATAAGCACACAACTCAATGCTTATGTAGGCCCTGCGATAAGAGCGAGGAGGATCATAAGACATCCGCCCCCAAGCAAATGAAGACCAGTGATAGTACTAAGACCTTGTCTTTGTCTGCTTCAAAGGAAAACGTGACTCAGACACCTTTGTCCTTGTCTGCTTCTAGGGAAAACGTCGCACTTCCATCATTGTCTTTGTCTTTGCCAGAGCCATCCTCAGTTACTCCTTTGAATTGCAGCATCAACAAACAAAAGTCCGCATACAGCTTCCGAGGAAAAATGATTCATTCAAACAAACTTTTACAGGGAGATATGGAAGAAAAAGGAAGTGACCTTGAAGAAATCGGGTTGGAAGTACTGAAAATTCCAATGACATTTCCAGTAATTGGAGAGATTACCATTACTTCGTTAGAGGGAGAACCATCAGGACCGGAACCCTTGAATGCAGCTCAACTTGCCACTAACTACCCTCTCCAGCAGGATGTCAATGGTTTCGTTATCAATCACAATTCAGAGTTACTGGTGGAAAATGTGAAGGCGGAAGGGACAGGATTCACATGTCAAGTCACTGGTCTTTCCAAAACACTCGAGGGTCTATCCGTAAGGATGGGAGCTGGTGGCGTTGCTTTCTGGATAACTTCTGGAGAAAAGATAGGGAAAATTCGGATCCTACCTCGAGCAAAGAAAACTAACTATTTAACTTGGAAAAGAGATGGAAAATTCTTAAACCTCAAATGCAAATAAAAATTCTTGGATGAAGGACATTTACCAATTGGCATGTACCGTATTTAATCGTGGTGACGATTTCCAGTGCCTGTATTTTCGATATTTAAGTTTGTACATTTGGAAATTTTTAATAAAAACTATTCTGTCAACTACTTCAATTTTTTCTTTTTTTTTGTCCAAAATATTTTTATTCATTTAACCAAAAGTTTAGTTCTATAGGGTTGCTGTAGTGGAGGAGTGGAGCAAATGTGATGATCAAAGAGAGGCCCTCTACATTCCTACCCAAAGAAACACGAGAACTCAGTTATTATCTTCCGATTTTCGTTACCGGGTAAAGTTAGAGATGGGAGGCCTCGTGCCATAAAAACTTTTAAACTAGTCCGTCCATGCATGGCAGTATGCTTTGTTTGGTATGCTACTTGTAAAACACTTTCATTTGTTATTACTAGTCGCAAATGTGTCTATTGTCTCCAAATATTTAAATGACATGATAATCATCTCTTTTGTAGAAAAAACAAATCCATTATTTTTTGTTTATGCCTCTTTAAAAACCCCCACTGGAAAAATCTGGTCGTTAGCATTGCATATTACCTATATGAAAACGTAGTTCATCATCATGAAAGATTTTAATGAGAATGCAAACTGTCTTCCTACCCTTCATAATTAATTGTTGTTAGACGCACGAATGGCTTTTCCATTAGTTATAAATCTATAATTTATTGAACTGACGGTGGTGTAATGATTATAACATAACATCGTCATGAATAATGATTTAATTTAATTTTACTACAATAAATATACCCGTGAGTAAACCAAAAATCGATTCAATGACGTCTTTATAGCTGTGCGCTAACCGGCACACGAGCCTACCTCATCCATTGGTAATTGGAGTCCAGCTGCAGCTAGAAATCCTGTCAATTAGTCGAATGATAAAATGCGTTCAATTCAATTCTATTTTCGAAGTTACTTACAACTGTTTGTCCAGACAAAGAACATTAATGCATGTTGTAAAATTGGTTTAATTTTAATGTTTCTGTTAATATCACAATGAAAACAACAGGAATTCTCTAGGAACTGGTATTATGAAGCCTCTATATTTAACCATGATCAGCATAGAGCGCAGAAAATCTTCAGTTTAAACTGGTTTATCTATTCAGCGACTGGATAATTTTAGAGACAAAGCAATTTGTTAGAACCATGATAATCTGTTCTAGACAAAGTCAGAAGATCGTGACGAAATTCATATTAGCTATCGGTTTTTAAAACGAGAGTGAAAACATTAATAAACATATTTGGATTCTGTAATCATTATTTTACATTGCAAAGAAGGCTCATTAGAATAAAAATTGCTATATTTTAATTAATCCGTAATGTTAATGTTCCACGAATGAGGAAAATCTAAAAATACGTGATATCAATCAGTCAGATTCATTGGAATACATTTGTGTTATGGTGTAAGTCAAAGTACCTCGCGGATATTTGCAAGTAAAATCAGTACTTAAGCTTTAAATTAGAACATTGGAGATAATTTGTCGCTTTTTCTTTGACGATAATTTGGTTTTTTTCTCCACTGATCCCCGGCGATTCAAAAGAACATCTTGCTCCCATTTTTTGGACCAAAAGAGAAAAAAAATATCACGGATTAAATTCGGTTAACAAGATGAAGCACGTCGTGAATTAGTTGTCCCTAAACAAAGTTTTAGATTTTGACTAGGAATCATAATTTTTTTACTACAATGAAGACAACTTTAATTCATTCTGGAAGTTCTTCCAGTCTAGCCTCTCTAGCCCCTGGGGTAGTCGCCGAAGAAATTTCCTCCCATCCTGGAAGTGCAGAGTTTATCTTTCATCCTCCTTCTAAAAAACACATAGATGATGATGATGAATCTGAGGGACCTAAAACCAACTGTCTGGCACATAAATTCAGGTTTTGTGACTCATTTCCAATTTTTTTTTATAAATTGTTTAGTTCTGCCAAAAAATTAAAACTTTTTTCCGAAATTGAATAAATTCAACTCAGGCGGAGCAACCTTGAACGTGTGTTCCCTATCATTGTTTGGCTGCCAAAGTACAACGTTCAGAAAGCCATTGCCGACTTGATTGCAGGGATTACTGTTGGACTCACAGTTTTGCCACAGGCCTTGGCCTACGCAACCGTTGCTGGACTGCCCCCAATTGTAAGACATTTTTCGAGATGAATTTCATGTTTCAGAATACAAATGTTAAAAATTTTATGTTTTAAAAATAGTACGGGCTGTACTCCTCATTTATCGGGCCATTGGTATATATACTTTTTGGAGGTCAGTGAAATAATAAAATCTTTTTCATTATTTGCTTAAAATTAAATCTATTACTATACAAGTATTTAAATAATATGTTTTGTTCAATATTGAAAAGGTACGAAAGCTATTACGATTGGGCCTACTGCAATAAATTCCATTTTAACATACAAATACACTTATGGGAAATCGCCCGAATATGCCATATTTCTTACATTCGTATGCGGACTTGTCTGTTTCATTATGGCTGTTTTCAAACTTGGTAAGAAAACTGCATTTTGTTTTTCCTATTTCTCCTGTGGCATAATATTATTGATTGTATTTTTTTTGCTAATTGGATTTCAGGATTTGTTGCCAACTTTATATCCTCTCCAGTTATCTCAGGTTTTACATCAGGTACTTAACAATTGCTATTATCCACGTGTTAATGCACATACTTTGTTTATCTTGAAAAAAGGTTACATGAGTTTTTATGATTTTTTCCAGCCGTTGCACTAACCATTGTGGGGACTCAAGTTAAAGCACTGCTTGGCCTTCATTTTGAAGGAGAGGGTAAGTTACAGTTTCCAGAAAAACAAACTCAAGAAACTTTATGAATATGCAATATGCAGATCAATTCAATATATTTGATACATACAGTCACTTCGGAAAAGATCTAAAAGCATTGTTTGCATTTATCTAGGATTTTTGCCAACAGTGAAGGGTGTGATCCATCACATACCCCAAATTAAACCCGGTGACGCCATCCTTAGCGCGATATGCTGCAGCATTCTTATATTTCTCAAGTTCCTACAACCCATCATGAACTTCATGGGATGCAAAGGTCCAAAACTGGATAAATTGTTTTGGTTTGTATCAACAGCACGCAGCGCTCTCGTAATTTTTTTCGCGGCGATATACGCGTATTGCATAACGGATCCCCCTTTCGAAATCGTTCGACATATACCACCTGGAATTCCTGAATTTAAACCACCACCATTTAAAATCTTTGAGCCTGCTGATAACTCAACTCATTATTTGATCGATATTCTACATGAAGAAGCTTCTGCACTGATTGTACTCCCACTTTTGGCCGTTATGGGTCACATTACGATTGCTAAGGCTTTTGCAGGTAAAATCACAACAAAGTTTATCTAGTCCAAATGTTTATGCTGAATTAGCACAATTGTGACGTTGTTTGTTAGAGTACTTCAAAATATTATGCCTTTCCTAATGAAACAGGTACCTCTCGTGTGGACTGTTCGCAAGAGACTCTCTGCATCGGAATTTCAAATTTGATTGGATGCTTCTTCAGCAATTATCCCATCGGAGGTTCATTCTCGAGGACGACGGTTAATGCCATGTCTGGTGTAGAATCCCCAATGGGTGGAATTTACACTGGGGTTATGGTTCTTCTCGCACTCCAGTTCCTCACACCATACTTTTACTACATTCCAAAAGCGAGTCTTGCAAGCGTCATTTCATGTTGTGTTATATTCATGGTCGACCCATTTATAATTAGACCCATGTGGCGATCGAAAAGTAAGTTGTTCATTTTTAGAATAAAATATTCCTTTAAATCAAATCCATTCAAAACGTTCACTTTTCCCCCTACAGAAATGGATCTGATACCGTTAACACTGACATTCTTTGTCACTCTCTTTGTCGGACTTGAATTTGGCATTGGGATTGGCTTAATTAGCAGTACTCTTTATCTCTTGTATTACTCTGCCCGACCAAAAGTAAAAATCATGCAGGGCGAGGTTGGTAATCAATTTTTATAAAATTATAATTTTCTTCACATCCGTCTGCTCAATGTAAAGCTTTTTTTTTTAAATTATTAGACCGCGATTGGGAATCGATTTGTCCTTGTCGAACTGGATCGTTCTCTCACATTCCCCTCTGTTGATTACATAACGTATGAAATTACCAAAGCTGGGCTGAGATTTGCTGATTCCAAAACTCCCATCATTATCGACAGTGCTCACATTCAGTTTGCTGATTACACTGCTGGCGAGGTAATTTTACTTGGCTAGACAGTATACAAAACTCTTTTACAATTATTATTACCATTATTTGTTGCAAATAGGGAATGCGAGATTTAGTTCTTCGATTAAACCACAATGGTTTGAAAATCATTTTCTGGAAAATGAAACCATCAATCCTCCGAATTCTAGTGGGTGTGATGGCAGGCACGGGAGCAAGATTTATCCATTGTGAAACTGAGGAGCAAGTGGAGAACTTGATTGATAGTAAGACAAAGTAGACACATATTTTTGCCCATTACGAATTCAAACGTGATCTCATTTAAATGTAATTTCAATACAGGTTTACGAGCGAAATCGGCTGATAATGGATTAGAAATTAGCGTAAGTGACGGATAATAAAAAGGAATGAATAAATATCCAAAACTAGTAGATTTGTAACTTAAGATTGAAAAAAATGTGTGGCAAAGATACCCGTGGAAATTTTTTATTTCAATAAAATCAAAATAATCGTCTTGCTTGCTCATGATCCGAAATTAAATTCACATATGTTTTCGTCTTTCTGGTTTATAATATGCTTTGTGATTTCATTACTATGCCCATATCATTGACATTGAAACGTAAAATGATGCTCAAATTCCTAACTGCAAGTATAATTTGACTTCCGAATAAATGTTTTATTTAAATTTGTATCACAGAGAGCTTTTCAAATTAAAGATCTTCCAAATTTGCTACGTGGGTATGATCTACTCAAAATTTAGTTGTAGCATCCCCTCTCGTCAGCAGCATTAGGATCGAGACCGAAATGACCTCGGATAGTTTTGTACATTTGGAATCGCCTGCGAGCAATATCTTGATGAGCTCCTTGGCATTCAAGAGCTCCGTTGATGGCATTGGTGGTGACTCCAAACCTACCTTGAGCAACTCCATCCCTTGGGTGAACGTTAACCTTCCAGAACCAGAAAGCGGTATCCCAAGCCAATTCCTCAGAACGGGCAACGCTATCAGAATCTCTGACAAGTCTGTCATCTCCAAAGAGGTCTTGGGAAGCAGCGCGGTAGTTGTAGCACCACTAAAATGACACAACCACAGTTACGATTAGGTTTTGAAAAAGTTTATAAAAATAGTTTTCAGAGTAAATTATGTAGAAAATTACGGTCAATTGGATGTATCCACGTCCATAGTAACGCTGACCGGCCACATCACATCCAGGGGTCTCGTACTCACCAGGGCATCCATTGTTCTCACATCTGTATTCACGCTTGGCACGGAGACCTAAAAAGCAAATCAAATGGGGGTCATGGAGTTCACACGATAACATGTCAATCGGAATAATTATCTATTTAACGGTTTACCATCAGATTCATGCAAATAGTGAGTCAGGGCCATAGCTAACTCTTGCTTATCCCAAATTGAGCCTTTTGGGCCAGCAGAATTGACGAATACGTTGTACTGGTCCCAGCTTGGGGCAGGGTAGCCAAGTCCTGTAACAGCGGCATTGAATTGTTGCTGGGTAACCACTGAAAAATAAGAGTCAAATTAGTAAACATGTCGTTTAAAATAAAGTTTTGTTGTAAAATAGACCTACATTGTGCTTGAGCACAGCCCAAAACAACGGCAAGGAAAGCAAGCTTCTGAATCATTTTCAGGAACTAAGTGTGTGGCTGGATCAGGTCAAAGAAATTAACGACGATTTGAACTGAAGGTAACATGTTACCAATCGCTTTTATATACTTGCTCCAAAATTTGATTGATTCCAATGAATTATATAAGATCCGCTCAGCATCAATCAATATGTCAATCATAATGCACATCAGATAATCAAGAAATCATAAAGCGCACGATTAGCAAAATTATCTAATAAAAATAAGGATTATCATTACTTGTCCTCCCACATTTCTCTTGTAAAGGTGCATTGTGATGCTGATGACATGAATTGTAACAGACAAGTATTTGTGTGGCCCCATTATCATTGGAAAAAAGTAATTATCAAAATAATGTATGTTTAGTCAGACCCTATTTTTGACATCAACACATTTTAACGGATTTCATGTCAACACCAACATGCTTCCCAAATTTCTTGTGCTTATGTAACAATGTTTTTCTGGGGAAAATTTTCTATTTCATTGACATAAAATCTATTCATTGTAACAGAAAATATGAAATTGCTTCATAAAACTGATTGTCAAAATTCACACAGTTTAACAAAATGTGTATCATTTGTTATTCATAATGGATTACGTACTTATATTTTGATTATTATAATTAGGGCATTATCTTGTCAATAATGATTGGGAGACATAAGTAGTGTATGTTGTTGAAACGATTAAATTTGGGGGCTGGACCATGATAACCTACTGAAATCATTTTTACCGAAGT
This sequence comes from Seira musarum, assembly GCA_027743895.1. Lineage (NCBI taxonomy): Eukaryota > Metazoa > Arthropoda > Collembola > Entomobryomorpha > Entomobryidae > Seira > Seira musarum. The sequence goes on along the minus strand of JAHZMX010000928.1, from coordinate 13,801 downwards.
AAACAATTTTTAAAGTGTTCGGATAAAAGTGCCGTGTGCACCATAGTGTATAGTCCCATTCTTAGTGATTACGCAATGGCTAAATAATATGAATGATGATTCATTTTTATTTTTGAAGTCTTTCACGCCAACTTTATTCTGCGAAGATTCATCTAGAAACATTTTTTTACAACATCAACGACAAGCGTTATCTTAAAAATATGGATTAAAAATGAAAAGCTTTCTGTAAACCAAACATAACAAGAAGTCCAAGAATAAACATGAGCAGGTACGGAACGTATGGCCACGGGTTAACAAAGAACCAGTCAAACCGTTGAAGACCCCAATTCAGAAAGTTGGTATTAAATTTAGTATACGGAGGATGTCGAAATTTGTACGTTGTCCAGTTCTCTAAAATGGAATAACTCCTTTCAACGACTGAACGAGGACGACTAAATGTTTGGAATCCAAATATTCCGTGATACTGGCCAATGCCGGAATCTCCAACCCCTCCAAATGGTAAGTCATGAAGTGACGACTGGTAAAGACAGTCGTTTATTGCGACGCCCCCACAATTTGTAAATTTTAGAATCTTTTTCGAGACTGATTTGTCAGTGCTGGTTGGTTTTGGCAATTATAAAGAAAAGATTTAAATAACGATTTTTTTTCCTAAATGATTTGTAAAGTATTATTTTTTTATAAACCTGAAAATGTAAATTGCTAAAGGTCTCGGTCGCTTGTTAATGAAATTTATCGCTTCTTCAGGTCCCCGTACCCTACAAATGGGAAGAATAGGTCCAAATATTTCCTCACTCATGATGGGATCCTGAGCAAATTGCAACACAAAGTTAGTCACAATCTTAGTTTAAATCGTCTTCTATAAGAACTTCATCCTGTATACCGGGTAAGTCTATTGCGCAAGCATAATTGATTGACAGGCTTACCTGAGGATCAACATTAACAAGAATACTGGGCTCTATATACAAGTCTGCTTCATCATGATCTCCACCAATAGCTAAAGTTGCCTTCGTTTCGGCCATCAATTTTCGAATTCTGTAAAAGTGTCTCTTGTTGACAATTCTTCCCAAATCCTTGGTCGCCTGGAAATACAAACGAAGCGTTTCAAACCCAAAGTTCCCCAAATTCATATCAATAAACGGCATGAAACTGCATGAAGCTTGTTTGTGTTGTTATTGCACTCATCAATACTTTTAGATCATTTCCGAAATACTCAATGAGCACTTGACGAGCCTCCTGAATAAAAATCTCCTCTACTTCCTTTGAGCATAAAACATAGTCGGGAGCTATGCACGTTTGACCCAAGTTAACACACTTGGCCCAGACTATACTGTCAATTCAAAGATATATTTTTTTGGTTAAAAACTCGTGGATTAAATGATAAGGAATGCTGTGCTACTACAGGTCCAGAGATTCCGTTAACTTACCGTTGGGCAGCTTTTTTCATATCGGCCGTGTGGTCTATGTAGACAGGACTAAAATATAAATCATGGCGTTAATTTAATACATGTTTTTCAAGCTTTTTCATAATTCCTCATTAAATCAGAAATATGCTCGTTTTATTTGTAGACCTTTTGCCACCAAGCTCAAGGCAAACCGGTGTGAGCATTTTGGCAGCCGCGTCGTAAATAACCTTTCCAATTGCTGTTGAGCCTGTGTAGAAAATGAAATCCCACTTCTCCATTAGGAGTTGTTGGGCTGTTTCAGGTCCTCCTGTAAAACCATTTTTAACATATTAAACTCAAGCGGTGTTTAGGTTTCGAGAGTCTCAGTCTCATGCGTGTGGGAAAACATACCTGTTATAACTTTGAAACAAGCTTTGTCCAGGTACTGAGGAATTAGCTCAGCAATAAGTGCGGCTGAATATGGACTCAGTTCCGATGGCTTAATTACTACACAATTTCCCGCAGCAATGGCAGCACACAGTGGCATAAACGCCAGCATGAACGGATAATTCCATGGAGATATAATTAGTACCGTTCCATAGGGCTCATATTTGTAATACGCTTTATCCGAGACATTTGCCAAGCAGGTTGGCAATGTATGTGCCTTGGTCCATTTCTTCAAGTTTTTTATGGCAAGCTGGAATGTATACATAGTATTACAAAATTACTCTTAAAATAATTCAAGTAAAAAAGTATTTGATTTACGAAAAAGGGGCTACGTAAATACCTTTACATCGCCAATAAGGAAGCTATGCTCAAAGAGCATTGCCTCAGCAATAGGTTTCCTAAGGTCTTTTCGAACAGCATCTAGGGAAATATTCGTTAAAAAATTCTTCATAAAACTATTAAACGCTTTAAACTTTTAAATAAAATTCCAAATTCCTTACCATATATTTTTTCCCAGTTATCAGCAACAAGTCTCAGCAAGTTGTTCAATTGCCTAAGCCGAAAATTGATGTCCTTGGTTCGGCCTGTCAGGAATATGTCTCGCATATCCCCAACTAGCTGGAATTTTAAATTATTCCGAAAATTGAATTCTGCGCTACTAAAATTTTAAATATATAAAAACCGGAGCACTACTTACCTGCTCATACCGCCGCAGCTTCTCCATGTCGATTACGTGGGAGTTGGCGTAAACCATTTTGGTTTTAAGCGTAACTATAAAGTCGGTATTACAAGGTCTTCTTTTACATAAACTGTAGAGGAACAAGGGAAACCAGAGATTTTTCACACGCTGAGGAAATTTCAGAAACTATATATGGAGGATCGTACAGGGTAATAATAGAGATAGCGATAATGAGGGTAACAGTCAAAGCACTTTTCAGAAAAATGTATTACACTTTTGCATAGTTGGATTACACAATTCTCACATGCTTACTTATTACAGGAGGATAAAAGTGCTCAATATTAAATTAAAAGGTCGTGCTAGAAAACAACCACTATTTCTGCAAAAGAACTTATTGATAACAAGACAAGTGTCTGAACCAAATAACTGAAACAGTTCATGCGAAAGGAGTCTCCGGCATATTGTTCATTATAATGAAAACGTCATTTGTGGCGAGTTTGGACAGGATGGCAGTCCACATGAGGATTTCCCACGTTCGTGTGAAACCATGCAAATTCGCCACCCACACAATACTACACGAGCCACATAAAAGTCAATTTTTTAAAACTTTTTATGTTCCTCTTGTTGTTGGCATCAATTTTCTCTGTTTCCTGTAACTTCACAACATGAATAAATAAACACAATTTTAAACGATATTTCAATTAATATCATCTCATTCTTAAACCCTATTTCTACAATACCGGGTTTTTAATTATCCATTATTTTCTGGAATTAAAAGCGACAATTGTTATTGTTCTCCAGCGGAAGTTGTCGTGCCAAAAACCACTTTCAGCACCTATTCTCTGGAAATTTTGATTGTGCAATTGCAAACTGCATTAGAGATAACCCGTTTTGGTCACTCATGAGAACGTGAGGAAAGTTCAAGTCTGTTTATCAATGCACTATGCAAAATACATGCATGATATAAGTCCATGTACCCGCAGCTTATCTATCTGGTGTTTCGATTGCGTAAGATCCACTGTCTTCCTGTACCCCTGCACCGGAAACACAAAACTCGTTTTAGAAGCATCTATTCAACAAAAAAAGAACTGGTAACTTTCCTTGCCATGTAGTAGATATCATTATTCACGAGAACACAAAAGAATCACCCTGATCTGAATCTATGAATTTTGAAAGAAACGATTCGGATTCACCGGTTGAATCAGCATTTCCACGCTTGGGCTCCACTAATCGATGAAAAATTGTAGTAAGGAAGAAATCAACCATAAATTACTTTGTCGTGTCAAGAAATTGTTGGAATAGTGGTGTGGATTTGTATTTTTTGAACACAAACTTGTGGGAGCTCTCGTGGAGCGACTTACGCTGCGGTCACCATCAAACAAACCAGTTTTTACATAGAGCACGCGATGATATAATACCTTTTGACGAAGAATGAAATAAAGAGACTTTTAGGTAGCTTTCTAACATTTGCTTATCAGCATGTCATGAAATGTAGGTATGCGTGCACTTTTTTTTTACAAAAATATTTGGATAATAAAGGTCTTTGTTGGGAGCCTTCGAATAAAAAAGTGCTTCGCGTCGGCAGAAAGGAGCAGTTTCACACACAAACGCACGGACGAAGCGTCATGCAAACCTCTTATTGCACTAGATGATGATGGCTGCTGCCGAACATTGTTGTACTAATCATAACAAAGCACGCATTCTTCTAAGGTCTTTGTCTGCCTGCACAAAACTGACGAAGAAGAGATGATTATTTGGGAGTGTAAATATATGGTTCAAGTGGCTTTGGCATATCGTCGTTCCTCGCAATTTTGCTAAATGGCTCTTCTTTTCTGCAAGAATCATTGATCATTGCAAAAAATAAAAGCGTTCTGAGGAAGTTTACCCCTGAATTGCTCACGTACAAGGAGCTCTCACATTTCTGCTATTAAGATATATGCAAAAGCTAGAAGTCTGTAGGACACATTTTTAGACTTGATGAAGTTGAAGATATTAGATGCGAAGATTAGTAGGTATATGGTGTAATCTTAACTCTCTTCATTTCTTAGAAATTGGGCAAACGCACAAAATTTTAAGTCTAAAACTTTCAAAAAATATATAGAACTTCATTAGGTGACAGACAGACATGAGACAGGTAACGAATTTTTTTTTTTTTTTGATAACCACACACATGTACCGCAACTTTTTAAAAATGCATTTTAAAAAATGACAAAATTCATGCTTGAAATGCAAGGACCGCGCTTGGTTCATTTATTTAATGAATGTTCTACCTACTCCCAAAACTTTTATGATGTTTAAATTCACAAATATAAACGAAGTTTTTTAGTTGCTTTATACATGAACATTGAAGCAGCACATTTTCAACATGATAGTGATTACGATGATGACGATGAATCCACCAACTCCCCATCGGCCATTAACCAACTCACTTCACTCGTTTACTCAAAGCTCAGACGAATGTGCTCCATCATTTAAAATTGAAGTTAGCAAAATTCAACCATTAAATTCCGTGTCTTTTTCGTAATCAATCAAATCATCTACTTGTAATATAACGTTACTCCACGTTAACGTTGAGAAATCACAGTTTTTTCAGGGTTTAATTTCATATTAAGAAAATTATTACTTTCGAAACTTTAATATATTTTGTGTTTGCAAAAATATTCACAAAAACAAGCTAACCTTAGGGTTTTCAGCTTCAGTTCAGCAAAGTATATGAACTGTCCTAACCAATTACGCTGGTAATCAAATAGCACTCTTTTTTACGATTAAAGCTGAAGTCAACAAAACTTTGATGTGCTCATTTAAACATTTGCAAAAACATAAATTTCATATAAACGGCACATGTTTATACGTTAATTAACCAAAGCTCATCATCATCGTATTTAATTTTTAGCTTATCAATTACACATGCTACTACACCTTTGACCTTGTTCTTATTATTGAATTGAGTAATGAAAAAATTCCATGTCATATTGAATAGTCTAGCTGAAGTTTGAAGGATTGATGGTCGCCTCGAAATGATCAAGCAATGTGAAGGCAAACTGATAAATATATAAAAATATCTCGGCTGTAGACGAGTATTCCAATCTTCTTTTAAAAAGAAACGTTCATCCGCAAATTGTTAAAAATGAATTAATCATGACATGTGTGTACTGTTACTGTTACATGTATTTTTAGCAATTCCTCTACTGAATTAGTTATCATGTTCTGTCTAAGAATAAGGATCAGAGAATTAGGTCTTGAGAAATGGAACAAAATATGATTGGATTCTAATTCCAAGTTTCAATTGCCCATCCCACAAAAGACAGATAAGTATACGTATCTCGTCTTACTTTACCTTCTACTTACTTACTTACTCACCTACACTTTTCCCCAGGAATCTCTCTAGAGATGATTGATTTTTCTCATTATTCCCATCTTACTGCTGTTACAACACTACCTCCGCCAGAAAATGTCTAACAATGACAATATATCATAGTTAAAAAGCCCTTCGATTTCATGTCCAATTTATCTTCGTTACTTACGCCAATTTATACAAGTTTTGGAGGAAACGATGGCCCACTCCACTGCCACTATTACTCACTAGTAGTACTTATTGTGAAGAGAAATGATCCCCTTCCTTTATCTGATTTTGAAATCAGAACATAAACTTTTCCATTTTCCATAATTGTTCCACATGAATTCACTTTCTGAATACGGAGTCATTACTGCGGCTTATCGATCAACCATTTCCCTTTAATTTAAGCAAACAAATTATGTATTTCGTAATTTACAATGTTATCTCCTATTTTCCCAGCGTTAAATCGTAATCAAAATTGTGGAAATAGGCTTAAAGCAAATTGCCTTCAGTAGTGGTAAAAATAATTCTCGATAATTCGATCATCAGTAAAGGTTATTCCAGATCTCCACTCATTACTTACTTGGCTTGCATGCAAAATTATGATATTGAAATCTTTTCAACTACCTAAAGTTTTGATGACAACTTAATGTGGCAAACGAAGGAGAGCATTCGTAATTCTTTTTTCCTTTTCAAGTTTCTTAGTTCGTCCGCCGGAGATATTGGATAACGTGGCCCTCTTTTTACCATCTTCTCACACAACAAAAGGGCAAAGCAAACCTAGTCGAATTTAGGCCATGGCTAAGAAAAAAGGAAGGTACTAGAACAAGATATCAAACTATATCATTCCAAAAAAGTATTGTAGTTTAACTCGGTAGCGGAATCCATATAAAACATGATTTTTTTTTTCACCAGCCCTTGCTTCTTTGACATCATCATCCTCAACATCAAAGGCTTCCGTGTGGCATGTTTTTGGTATTTTAGAAGGTGTTCACAGAACAAAGACATTAAAGTGCAACATGCAACAAACGGATCGCATTGTACATTTGAGCATAAACAAATCCTTCATATCTGGTCAGAGATGCCCTCAACGAATGCCAAAAATTTCTGCTTCGAGGGTTGAAATGCTCGTTGTCGTTGCATTTTTTATTTTGTCTGTAGTCCAGTCTATGTCCATCTTTTTCCATTTCTGCTCTACAACTGCTATCACTATCAGCTTAGAGCTGAACGACTAATCAAGGATTGATAAAAACGAAGCAATAAATAACAACAACAATACCAAAAATATTTGCAGCAATTCATATGCAACGAAATAATTTTAAAGGATGCAGTATCACAACAAACGCTTTGTCTAACCACACCATATTATGTATTCATTCAAGGGCAAAAATGTACCTAAACACAAAGGTTAGTTATCACTAGGCTCTTCATTAAAATTCTACGAAAAAAATATTTAAAAAAATCATAATAACAAAGAAAAGCAACTCTTCACGAATTTTCCAAAAAAATAAGCCATGGAATATGACCGCGTTCGCACAAAAGTGGTCACTATTGCTAGCAGGCATTAGGCACATGCATTATATTCTCAGCAATTTTCCGCAAATTATCGTAGCAGCCGGCATAATAATAATTACACTCTTGATTGCCAACAAATAGTTTTTGTCGTATACTGGATGGAATATGACGCTGTATCCAAATGAATTTCATACTTGTTGCCAATCCAGAGGTGCATTTAAATGTTGGATGGGAAGGCAAGTTTTTCAATCTAACAACTTTTTCATTCTCTTATAATTGTTGTGTGTTGGGCCTGGAAAGTTCAGAATGCCACGTGTACAACAGTACAACCACTTTTATAGAAAAATTTATCTTCCCATGTCGATTTTTTCTTGCCATTCCTCGTGCGTCATTGTCAGCCCAGACCTAGGTCTTCTTGTTTGCTCAAAAATAGAATTCATAATTCAAAATACAACTTTAAAGTAAAATTATTTTTTTGGACGAATGAGTGCTGACATTTGATGAAAAATTGATAACGAACCTGAGGAACTAATTTTCTCAACAGGATATATATCAATATCAACCATCCATCCTGAAATCCTGCAATTAGCTAGGCGGTTCCAAATGACAGAGCTTCCAAACAAACAATTGTACACGTATATAGACACTTCCTTAGTGTTTTTTTTTCGTTGTGTATCAAGTAGTTACATGTCTTGGTTAGTAGGAACCATAATGCACTATAAAATATTCTTTTGTAAAAATTTTACCAGTTAGCATTGTCCATCATCTTACAACTACATAACACTTTGCATTAGTAATTGGCCATGGATCATGAACGAATAGATTATGCGAATTGAATTGCGTGATGATAAGCCAAATAAGCTGTAAATCTGGTCAGGAGTATACATTTTAGCTGGTTTTCTTTTGTCGTAATACAATTTATTTCAAGCAAAGCAACATTTCAGATATAGCATTGACAGAAACCCGTTGCGTTGATCTTTTAGATTAACAGTATGAGTAAATAAATAAACAGCAGCAGTATTCACTTCGCCCCAATACTCGTCATGTTACCACTCCTTAACTTAATTATTGTATGATGATAAACAGGCAACCGTAAATAATGAAGTGTGTTTGATTAACTCAACATTCATAATGTGACTGAGCTTGGGCTTGTCATTTTTGTTCTTGTCGCGTACCTGATCTGTACAATAAAGGTACGTGCTGTTAGGCACCTCCTGTTCTATCCTCTCATGAGGAGGCATTAATAATATTATCTTAACGTCTTTGCTTACCTTCTGCTCGCAACGGCATGGTCAAGCCAATCCTTACGGCGTGGCGTGCAGTAAGTACCTATAATAACGTTTTAATAACCTACGTAACCTAGAGAGGCCCTTTTAACCTTGACAGTGCAAGGGAACAATGAACGCAAGAGTAAACAAGAACCAAAATCTCTTTCTCATTCTGGTTATTACAACAATAAAAATACAGGACAAAGTGGAATTGAGACAACGCGACAATCGAATTTTATTTCCATATTACTTAACCGTAGTGGTAATTATACGCTAACTTCATCATCGGCTCCATCCTAGAAAAAATCATTGACAATGGAAGTGGAATTTTTTGCCTCCAAATCAAGTCCATAGTTCTAGGTTACATGCGCAAAAAAGGACTTCTTTTTTTTAACCATTCATCAATACAAAAAAAATTGAAAAAGCCATTAACAATTAAAAATATTGACACTTTTTCTATAAAAAATGGGATTTTGAAGCAAGTCAGGGACGACAAACACAAAGATGTTTTTGACCCAAAACGTGGTTCTCGATTACTCTAAAAATTTTAATTGATTATATGAACTCTATAAACTTTATGCAAGCTGAAGTCCTTCGGACGGAAGACATCAACGGCAAATCATTCCTCTATTTGGCTCATTCATCCATTTTGTAGTCAAAGCATGCGTAGCATGTGCTGTGAACTTTCGATGCCTCCTTGCCTTTGGCTATTTGCAGCTGAAGACGATTGGCGACAGACTCGTTCTTTCGAAAGTCTTTTCTGGGTCTATTAAATATTTAATAGGCAACCTAACCTGCAAACACATTTAGTGCTTTTTCGAGAGGAGGGGTGAACGTCCCTTAAACAGCAGGAATGAATTTATGATTCCTCGTCTTTCCACCTCTCAATATTTTTCATTGAATTTTAACGGCTACGGCTACAACCAACCAACCCAATCCAATAGTGTATCCCCCTCACCTCGTTAGCAATCTAGAATGTGTACTCAATAACACTTTTAATTTTAATAGAAAACTGGGAAGGTATGCCTTTTGATCTCGTTACAGAAAGCCGTATGTGCTAAAGAGAGAGTGAGAGCGTACGATATGTTCCACGTGCTTGATTGAGTTTCCCATACCTTGCCAGCTTCCCTTTTTCTAAACATTATCAAAGGATGGATTGGGAAAAAGGGAAGACAAAATGTCACCAGCAATTTATTGACTTTTTGCAACTTACCAAAAGAAAATATTAGGAATGTGGATGAGGGTCTAAGTAAAAAAGGTAGGAAAAAAGAGGCAATACATATTCACCCCAGAAAACAAACTTTTTTCTTCCTCCAATTTAGGAAGATAGGGAAGAGGATGAGGCAACGACAACCCTCTGGAAGAAAAAAAAACGCTTTCGCTTTTAGCCTTCCTGTGTCTTCAAAGTACAACTACGAAGAAGAATTTGTGAAGGATGGAAGAAAAACTTTGCCCATATCTTTCCCAATTCTTTTTTTTTCTCTTTCTCCAAGTCAGAAAAAAACCATATCGGGGGAATGAATCTAGTAATAGCTGCAAATATTATTATTACTTTTGGTTGGTGAATGGTTGGTGGTAATAATACAAGAAAGTTTAGATATTACACGAGCATGAGGAGACTTATATATTACCATAAAGTAAACGACAACGATGATGATGACGATGGTGGAGGGAGAGGAGATCGCCGCCGCCGCCGTGTGTAGTAATACTTTACTCCTTATTTTTTCTATACTGCACACAGAGGATCATGAAGCAAGGCTGACAATGACAATGAAGGAGAGCAAAGTTTTTTAAGGGGTGATATGACAAGTGAATATCGTACACAGTGAACGAGCACAACACTAAAATCTCCTTGCTCGTTGACTCTTTTAAGGTCCATTGACGAAGGGAAAAACTTGAGGACTTTTTTTGGGGAATCACGTTGCTACCATAAATTTGTTCAAAACTTACAACTTTTTTTTCGTTCTCTGAAAAAACAAACGATTTAGTTCTTAGGTACTGGCACTAGCTGAGCGGAAGGAAGGAAAACGAGAGTTTTTTTTGGAAGGAAGGATGATATACTACGATAATACCTATGCATGCATGCATGCATGTGAGTCTAAATGACTCACTCGAGAAAATTCTAACCTGTGTGCAGTTGAATTGAGTTGAGTTGAAGTCACTGTCCGCGAATTTCGGCGGCATTCTGTCGGCGACTCATTTATTCAAGCATTTATGCACATATCTATGAACATTTTTTTTTTCAAAAAGTTTTGGATCATCATCACATCACCAAAAATTTTTGTTTCATGTTTCAAAAAGAATTACTGCTGCTGAGGGCAGATCTCTGGTGCTGAAATATTTTCTTATTTTTGCAAACTTTTTTTCTACTCATCCATTTAACGAAATAAGCACGAAACATGAGTGATAATAAAGCGTGCTTAAGCTTTAAATGGATATAATCCTTGGAAGGCGACTTTTTTCCTCTGAATGTCATTTAAAGCTAATGCTCAGCAGTTTTCCTTATTTTTTTCCCCTCCCTTCCAATGTTTATGTTCAACTTTTTCCAACTTTCGACTACAGGAAAATCTACTTGTGTGATATAATGGTAACTAATCCTCGAAAAAAGAAAAGTTTTTTTTACACTTTTTTTTTACTTTTTTCTCTTCCTTTTCCCCTTCTTAGATCTCTGCTGCATGATGGCGTGGTCCGTGCGTTATCTCAGTGTTGACAATACGTACTCTCGGTCTTCTTCAAGGAAAGAACAACGGCCGTGGTGGCGACGATGATGCAAGCAAAAAAAAACTACATTTCTTTGTGAAGGGATCATTCATGATCTTATAAAAACATTCCATGAGGTGAGGAGTTCTTTTGATGTTGTTTTTAAATCCAAGAGAAAACTTTTATCGGAGAGAGGAGCAATGTGACTTTTCCAATGTAAGTACAGCAGCAACCCCAGTCCAATATAATTTTCTCCTCAACTCTGGTAGGATTTCTTCAAACCCGTTTTTTACGATCACAGTTGTATTACTATATCTACCTTTTCAGCTTTCCTCCCCCTTTTTGTCTGCTCCTTGTTTTCTGTCACTCACAATAATAACAAGCGCATCCCTTTCTTCTTCTCTTCCTTCCAAAAATATTTCTTTCCCATGATTGCAAACGACGCGGCTTAAGTTTTCATGTAATCGTAATCCGTTTGTCTCCTATTGATTGTCATACTATGTCTATACAAGGAAACAATATAATTAAAGGGATTTGCGTAACCCCGTTAGGCTTGAAATGACGAGCGGCCAACGCAACTGCACAAAAATAGTTTCTCATTTGTGACGCACGATATCAATCTATCCACCATAAAAACTCATTCTTCCTCTACATTTTATGTCGGTGTTTGGCATGTAATATGTACCTAAAATGATGATGGAAAATCCATCACAAGCTCTGAAGGGCTTATCAATTTGGCCATGTGTAGTTTGCCAATCAAATGAATGATACACGAGAAAGCTTACTTCATACATTTTGCTAAATATAGCAGCAACAGCGGCAACGCATTTCATTAGTTTCTAAGTATAACAGACACGATTTTATTACATTTACTATTCACTCTGTGAAAACTTGCGCTTTATGTTTGCTTGTTCCAATTTTGTCTTAATGGAATGCCCTACTCATGTGACAACCAAACAAAGGGAAATGTTTCATGCGGAAATATCCGGTTGAGGTGATCCTTACAGTTACAGCTACGGGAACAAAGTAATAATATGACATTCTCTACGTTTCACATAGATGTACATACGTATGTAATTACAATTGTATAAAAGTATCAATTTCAAAGGTTACATCATGCATCAAAAGCTCTATTGGCTTGTGATCATGTGGCCTTTTTGTTTGTATCAAGTACGCTTTCTCCCCCTTGGGTAAATGTATTTCCTTCATGCGCCATAATTCCTTAAGTGCAATAATAATGATTCCATGCGTGACATCAGGATTTCCAGGAGAATTGCTCCAAGCATGACTTGCGAAATCCTTTTCTCCCTGTGGAAAATTACGTTATTGTAAGAGTTTCTTTTTCCTCGGTGGCAATACGCATTTTTTTGTGGACGCTTTAAGTTCATGACGACAATTCCAAGAGATGACTGAATGATATTGCAACATTTGGGGGGAAAGGTGCTCATTAATCAATCCTCGATTCTCATGTGTTCACTTCTCGCCTTTCTCTGTCAAATTTGTTCTCGTTCTCACATCTATGCCTAGGCCATCCTCCAATCGAGAGTACCTAAAGTTCTGCGTCTTTCACCAGAGACTAACTAAAGCCACGTTCATTGACTGAGTGAGAGTTTTTTTTTTTTTGAAATCATGAATCAACTGATTGTGAGAGCACCTTGCAGTAAAAAAATGCAGTTTGGTAAATTCAGAAAGAGGAAAAAGCATCATCATCATAGAGGAATTATAAAAGCATACACGCACACAATTCATTTCCTTTCTGTTGGAAAGGTAGAAAGGCCAAACACACTGTCTTTCTCTCTTTCGCCTCTCCTTTTTCTGTTCTCACTGAAAGGTTCTAGATCTGATGCGTTTTCTTGAAAATATGGTCTGTACTTGAATCCGCTTTAATGGATGAATTTATCATGATATTCTGACTCTGACGTATATTCTCATGCCATTCTCCATAAGGTGTATAGAAAGATATGTGTACAAGTACAGCAAATAATGACGATGATGATGATGATAACTCTGTGAATTGAAATGAGTGATGTGAAAGGTGCCAAGAAAAAACTTCAGTTTCCTCTCTCGAAACCTTTCGATATTTTTTTTTTTTTCACAAACGACTGAGTGGAGAAGAATAAAGAAAATGGATTTCAAAATACATGAAATATACACGTGTACGCAGTACACAACACAACACGAACAACTGTCTTCTGCAATCGTCGTCTTGTTGGCAATAGATGAAATATGGATGTTATAATGTACCTTTACTTTACTCACAATCAGCCAAGCCAGGCCAGGCCACAAAATTTTCGTCGGAAATACCACGCATTGCGGGACATCATCACTGTTCAACAAAGATTTTCTTCCTGGTGAAGGTGGAATGCAGTGAATTCAACTGAACCGTAATGAAAGGAAAAAAGATGTGAATGCCAATGGAACTAGTGCAGTTAAAACAGCAGTAAGGACGTAGCTGAGTAAAGGGTTAAATGCT